>JBCAUG010698422.1:0-13527 GCA_038406175.1 Haplosyllis leylae | reverse complement strand
AACTCGACAATGAAGAACGATGTTTCGCACTTAGTGTCTCGTTCAGGTGCTTCATGTGATAAATCATAATTCACAGCCTGATTAAATATATCCTGTTCACTCTAATACATCTTATTGCGTCATTGTAAATGCAGCAGATTGTTTGTCATTTTACAGACAGGAACAATTAATTTAGGCTTACCCTGTGCTCTCCTTGATCCGAAACCTTTGAAGTTTTTTTTATTAAAAAAACACTCATTTAAATTGAAACACGATTTCAAAATATTAGGTTGTGAAAAAAGTTTCACCAGGTGGATCGTTCGCTCCCTTCGCTCCCTGGGGGGCAAAGGGGAGTGAAGCATATTGTATACTAGGTTTTAAGGTCCCCACCACCTGTGGCAACAAAAAGTTTGATTACAACATATGGTGGTTAGGTGTCCTCACCACCTGCAAATAGAACCATTATCCCATGTACAGTCACTAAGCAACAAAAGGCCTTTGTAGGTCCCCACCACGAGCCCAGAATTTTGGGACAAAAACCGTCAATCAACCACTAAGGTGACTCTAACGAGCCACCAATAAAATGTTAGGCGAGTCTGCTGACGATGAAATTGATGACAAGATGAAACGTTTCGTAGCGGGTGAAATCCATCCGTTCAAAAGTATTTGTAAAGACTTGATTCCTGTTCTTCGGGAGGGAGACCAGGGGTTTTGTTAAGGTTTCAGAGGCACTCGTCCACACACCAATCTACTCATCCATGATATTTATCATATTCACAAAATTTTTATGGATATTGATATGCCATGAGTAAAGTTAATTATTAACATTCCTTGGGTAATATTAATTGTAAAGACTTAAATATTCAAAGATTTAAAATGACCTTTGTTTGGGAAAAAATCATGACAAGCTAAAAAAGAAATTTGTTCCCTGTGAATCAGGACATGTTTGTGTGGACGAGTACTTGCCCACACTAATTTTAACAAGTTTGTGGACGAGTATTAGCGAAATCCCTGAAGACAAAGCAAGGAAAAATGAAACGGAACGTTCACCTTCTGATAATGGTGCGTTTGCATGCGGTAGAGTGGTGTCCTTAAGTGTCCTTTGATACAAATGAAATAAAGGTCATAGCACATCATTGTTAACTACATAATGTTGGTGGAACAATATGTGTTCGTGTAAATGCTAACGTCAACTGGTAGGTCTGAAGTCGTACTCAGGTCAAGTACAAAAACATTCGAGTTTCCCCTAAATGCTTTCACTGAATTCAGTGACAAAAATAATATTATTTTAAAAAGATTACAGCACTCGAACCCACTATCTCCTGTGTGAGAGACAGACTCTACCACTGTGATACAGAGACACAGCTAACAGAGAAGACAATTAAAATGATCCTGATTCACACTTAAGTGATTTCTCAGATTCCCCGAATTCACTGAATTTAAGGAACATTTAGGGAAAACCCCATTTAGCAACCATTACCATAGAAGAATTCCCATATTCGAGGGTCGTTCAAACGTCAGCATTTCGTAACAGAAGATACGACGTATAATTAATCACATTGGTCACATTTCCTTGGAGTGATCTTTGAAACGGTGTAGGTTTCCTGTCCATGTAAAGGAAATCCTTCAAATCGCCTCGATAAATTTTTAAACTTCCGCAAAAAGGATTTTTCCTCTCAAAAAGTAAAAGCAAACTGCTAAATGTTCAGGCCAAAAGATAAAATACTGCAAAGAGTGATTGATCATTTACCCGAGCCGTCCCCTTGGGAACAAAGTGACCATCTTGGTTTCTTTGTTTTACACAGATGTGAGCGTGACATATGGCTAATTGTACGTGTATCTGTCTCTGAGTGGAGACAGTAACACTTGCAAATGCCCTGAAATGTACTGAGGTCAAGCAATGGACTCAAGTGAACTGGAGCAGAGGCGTAAATGGAATTGTTGGATATGTCAAGAATTGCAAGAGCTTTAAGTGATGCTACATGGGTAGTGTCGGTAACATGGAAAGAGAAGATGCATATATTTACTTAAATGGGTAGTTTAGTCCACCATGGTGAATATTCATACACGTAGTTTGCCTCAGGAAATTGGATCTACAAAGAAAGGGGAAGTCAATTCAATTTATGCGACAACCAAAGAATTTTCGATGAAATGTTTTCTTCCATTTTTGTTCCATTTTTCATTCACTGGTATCTTTGGGAGAAGTTCCGTCTGGTGATATTGGAAAGAGATCATTGATAAAATAAATTGACCTCCGGAGTATCCAATCCAAAAGAAGCTCTTTTTGTGATTACAATGCTTGCTTCCTGATATTATGCTTCTCAAAGATAACAGCATAAAAAATACAGATCGTAACTCATCAGAATAAAGTATTGGAAAATTGGATGGTTATCTTAATTGTTATTGTGTTCCGTTATGAGGTGATTTTATTTTGCTTTCTAAGTTATGAAAATTGTCCTGTGGGAAAATACTGAAGCTGTAGTATTCATTGTTTTTCTTGCTTAAATATCTTCATCAATGCAGTTGCGCGAATGAAATAAATTGATTTGATTTCTTTTACTGTTGGTTGGTTTGCCGCTTCTGAAGGAAGCAGAAAGACTCGGGAGAAAAAAGAGTGGACTGATTTTCTTCTTTTAACAAGAAAGTCCTCCTGCCTGACCGTAAGAGGAAAATTTCTTCTTTCTTAAAATGCATCTCTTTCCACACAAACATTCTACGTACAAGGCATGAAAGAAACAAAACGCCAGTCATTGAATGACGGATCGTTCGCTTTTGGTGCTCCTTGGTAGAGCGAGGTGGCCATATTGGTTTCGTTGTTCTTCACAGATGTGAGGCTGGCATGTGGCTAATTATACGTGGAGACATTAGCACTTGAAATGCACCGAGGGCAAGTAATGGACTGAAGGTAGAGTTGAGGACACATGTAACAGAAATGAAGCTGTTAGATTTGTGGATAGTGGGGCTTTAAGTAATACCACGTCACTTAGAGATTGCTACCAAAATACTCTCAGTTTCTTTTACTAGACTTTTCAAGGAAACATTGTTTGCATTAACTACGGAAAGTTATTTATTTGGACATTTTTGCAAAAAACGGGAATAAATAACCCCGAATCCTCTTGACAGTATGTAATTGAATTTTCCTGTCAACAAGACTGATTTGGCAGAGTTGAAAAGTTTCATTATTCTGTTCGTTGGCTCTGTGCCGCAATATCTGTACAGGCCGTCTCAGGAGCTTGTCGAAAAGGCTGAACATGAATAGATTGTGTGGGAGGAAAAGAGGCAACATGCCAGTGTGTAGGATTCAAATAAAATGATAATAGACTGGTTCAAAGACTTTTTCTGAAGCAAGCATGCCAATATTTTGAAAACTTTGTCTCAAAAGGAGGTTAACAGATAATCAGAAATTATTGAAAGAGGATCTGCAAGAATGGAAAGAGAGAAACACAGAGAAAGTGGCCAAGGGAGTCATATTTATTTTGGGTTTTTGGAAGGACTTTGAAGTTTCAAGTCAAAGAAAGCCCTTGTTCAAGCTGTGCATGTGATTGGAAATTGTTAAAATATCGGTGACGGTGGACCAAATACTGGCAGTAATGATATAATTTGACCCACTGAATACAATGATAAAACAATAGATGACGACAACACCACCACTGCTGATGAAGCGGTTAATGTAACTCGACAATGAAGAACGATGTTTCGCACTTAGTGTCTCGTTCAGGTGCTTCATGTGATAAATCATAATTCACAGCTTTATTAAATATATCCTGTTGACTCTAATACATCTCAGTGTGTTAGTATTAACAAACGTAATGACCGGATTTCCTGCGTGCATGCACTACTAGAAATGATCGCACTTTTGGCTGTCCAATTATTAGCACGCATACTAATCCACAATGTTATTTTGTTCATTAACACCTCAACAATGCTTGGTACAACAAAGGTCATTGGCTAGCTAACTGGACGGCCGTATTTGGCGATGATTGCTAGTAATGTTCTACGTAATGACATCGCATTAACTTGCATCCAGGTTACAATCCAACTGTAGAGGGAATTGTGTGTTGACTTTAAAGGGCACATTTGTCCAGGTTGTCTCCTCAGGAGTTAAAAAACCGTCGTTATGTTATTCCATCAAGAAAACAGTAGGAAACCATGATCTCCAGTCTTTTAGAAATTATTTTCATGAGATGTCAAACGAGGTGCCTTCGAACTGGGGTTCAAGAACGTCTCCTTGCATTACTAAATCAAAAACCCAACAAAAATCCCCTTTATAAGGTGAAATTTCCAACTTTTGATGCTGAGTCCAAATCTGTCTGAGACCCAAACTTTTTGGTATTTACAGTTATCCACAAATTTTCAGCAAATATCAGGTGGTATGATGTCCGAGGACAGGTACAAAATTGATATTTGCCCAGGGGACCAAAGGTCCCCTCATTTGCCCAGGGGACCAAAGGTCCCCTCATGGGCAAATATCAATTTTGTACATGTCTGAGGACAAGTACCACCTGATATTTGCTGAAAATGTGTGGATAATAGTTTTATCATACACCTAGATACATAAATAAGCATCAAGATCTAATCAAATTTGATTGTTGTCATGGGGACAAAATGAGCAAATATCACTTTTCTCATAGAGAATGCATTGGTTGATATTTGCTCAAAATGAGCAAATATCACTTTCCCCATAGAGAATGCATAAGTTGATATTTGCTCAAAATGAGCAAATATAACTTTCCCCATAGAGAATGCATTGGTTGATATTTGCTCAAAATGAGCAAATATCACTTTCTCTATAGAGAATGAATAGGTTGATATTTGCTCAAAATGAGCAAATATCAAATCATTGAAATATTAGATATCTGCTACTTTAACATTAAAACAAATGCTAAACCAATGAGGAGTTGAGTTCCAGCAAATATCCAAACATATTTGCAGGTATTTATCCAATAGAAAAGTTGGAAAGTACCCTGGTGTATGATAACATGTTGGATTTGCAATGCACAGACCAACTCTAAGTTCATCATAGTATGTTCCCCTTGGCTGATACATCAGCTGGCGGGGACCATAACAATTCCATTTTTAGCACCATCACATGCACAAGTTTTCTCCATGTTGCAAGAAAATCAAGTTCTCTGTACGGACACTGTGCTTTTTGCATGTAGCTTCAGCTAGAGACATCCGTGCCTTTTCATTTTGAAACGGAGCGTCATTGAAGTTGGAGCTACTGTAAAGCTGGAAGTCTTCTGTCACCAGACAAAAAGCTCAGTTCATTGCATTGTATTTCATCATCACAGCATAAAACAATCAGTCTACAAACTGATAGGTCTGTAGACAAACACGAGTTCGGTGCAACAACATTAAACCATCATTAACAGACAATTACACTGAAAAAGAATCCATAAATTTTGCACAAAATGGATATCAAATGGAATCGCTCGATTAAACTTATCTGACTGACTCATGGAGACAGATTGTCTCTTTTGATATTACAATCATGGATGAAATAAAAAAAAAACCAGAATGATATGTTATTAGAATTTAAAATGTTCATTTTTTGATATTCTCAGTCCTATTACACAAACGTCACGTTGTGACTATTCTTAAGACCCATTCACACTGTACAATTTGCGACTGCGATTTGTTTTTAGTCGCTCCTGCTCTAGCAGAGCGACTTATCTTCTGGCTTTGGTCTCTGTTTGTGTGTTTGTTTGCTTGGTTGCTTGCTTGTAGACAGAGAACTCAATTTCAACTATTGACACCAGATGGCTCATGAGAATAATTTCAAATATTGACACCAGATGGCTCTCCAACTTAATAACACCACAGGTGCTAAATGACACCACACATTACTTCAGTATTACTTAGTATGAAACTTAGTATTTGATATTACTTTAACTTAGTGCAGGTGCAACACCATGCTGGTAGGCATTCTTGTTGCTTCTTATGGGGTATGTAGGGGCTGGTGATGTTGTCGCAGTCACACATTGTGAACACTTGCATTGTATCCTGTACAACCCATCAGTTGCGACAAGAAAAATCGCAGTCGCAATCGCAGTGTGAACGGGCCTTCAGTGTTCTGGTTCTTGAGACCCTCCTTTATTCTGCTGCTTCACTAACAGGGACCTTGTCAGGATTAAAATCCATAAACCGATCTGTTTTGACAAATATTACCTCAAACAAATACATTCCACCTGGAATAAAATAACTGATTCACGGACAATTTTGATTTTCTTTCAGGACTGAGAGGTCCACAGACCAAGTGATAAAACCAATCAACCTTGAAGCGTTGGCGAAGTGGGTGAAGGCGATTCCCGAGGACGTGAAACGGGACATGGCGACGATCGCTCCGATGCTCGGGCGACTCGGCTACGATCCCGCCGCTTACCCACCGAACTACGGCGACCCGGACAAGTTCGTCTCGGAAAACACAGACGAAATCCGACACAACGAAGACTTCTGGCGGAAACGCGGCCAGGAAATCGCAACGATGACAAAACCTAAATGGAATCCCCACGGAAACGGTGGTAATAGCTACAAAGACGGTGATGATACGAATAAAGACACTATTGCAGGGCAGGCTCACATTGTCCACGAATCTGAGAACAACAATGTCAGACTCGAGGTGAACAATGATAACATAATTGAGAGTCATATTGTCCGAGAGGAAAGTTGACCACGGTTAAAAGAGCAAATATAACGAATAAAATTGTAAAATAAAAATACTTAAATATGTAATCAAATGCAGTTGTATCCAACAGAAATAACAAGCGACGTGTGTCTGTGTCACATTTGATTACTGGCTCGAAGTACTTGCTGGTAAAGCATTAAATTGATTCCCTACGCATTATTTTTTCATCCTGCATATTGTTTAAAGTTAAAATACTGGTGTATTTAAATATTTGTGTTTTCAAAGTAAAGTGGATGCCCCAATTTTAGGAAATTTGTTATTGCCATTGTTCATACCAGTGAATTGGTACTGATTTTTGGTACTTCTGAACAATTCATTCGTTCATCATATTCAAAATGCGAATCTTCAGGTTTTATTGGGTGAATTGAGTGCTTTAACTTATGCATGTCACAGATAAAATATTGGATACAACTGCAAAAAGGCTGATATTGAATCGGTACAAAGGTGTGGTATGTCTGTATTTTCTGTGAAATACGTGGTTTAAAAATCACGTGTTTGTTGATTATTTACGACTAGAAATAATCAATTACGTCTAAAAGTTCATTCCCAGTGCTAAAACTTACACGTGGTTACATATTCTCTATTCTAATATCTTAAGTCATTTGCTTTGGCATCAACTTACATTTACAAATCCACTGTGCCCCGTTTACAATGAGCAATTTGCTGCAAAGTTGTACTCGTAGTGACCGGACTTTTGTAACTGAACTTTTTAATACTGTAGTAAATCAAAGCGTGCTGACTTGACAATAAGTTATCTGTTCGTAGTGGCCATGTGTTCGTTGTAATCGAACTCGTTGCAAACGGGACACAGTGTCTAATCTACAGATGAATCCTTTGCTATTTAATAGCGTAATACTGGTTAGTTTTTTGGTGTCTAATTGGACTGTTTACTGTTTGACTTTGTTTGTTATGTTTGTCACATTTGTACGACACTGTCTACAGAAGATGTAAAATGTTTCACCTAATTAAAACCATGGTTTTTCAGTCACGAGGTGTACAAACGATCTCACTTTTTTCTTTGCAATAAATTGACATGCACACCAATTTCACTCGAGAAATTTAAAAAACACAAATACACGGCCAGTTAACAATAGAACTTATTTCCTTCTAGTTTGTATTAAATGTACACCTCAATATATGTTGTTGATGTTAATTGTTTATTTTGGAGGTAAAGAGTGAATAATTCTTGTTTGTGCACATCATATTCATAAATTAAATAAACAACTGTGATACGATTTTCTTTTATGACTAAAATCAGAAGGTTTGTTCTGTCAACTTTTCGACTTAGTGTTTGGGCTGGGTTTGTAAAATGGAGCGTTTGGTTTATATTCATGTTTTTTTTCCATAATTACACAATGTTGCCAGATTTGGCATCTTTGTGTTTCAGATTCAGTTTTATTTTCCTGTACATATCTTGACATGTCAGTTCTTTTCGTACGTATTCTTAATTAGAAGTTTGAATTGCATATTCCACTAAATTTATCAGTGATGTAACAAATATAACATAGGAAAAACAAGGTAAGAAGTAATTGCCAGATATGTCAACTTTGTGTTCTGGTAATTATGGAAAAACTCGATTGTTACATTTAGGGTGCTTATGGTTCTTCCCATTTGAGCTGTACTTTTAGCCACAATGGCTTCAGAATGGACGTAACGGGGAAGGAATCTCATTTTTAGAAAAAAATGAAACAAAATCCAACTTGTATTTTGTCGACATCATGATTTTCACATTTTAAACGAAGGAACTATTTTCAAGGTGTTTCAGGTTAAGAAATCAATGTTGTTAAGTTTAAATGAAGGTATTATTTGTTTAAAAAAGAAGTGATGATGAAGTACATAATCTCACTTTGAATGTGTCCGTGCCAAAGTCGAGTTCGAACCCATTGGGGAATAATGCTTCGATAATAATTACCATTTCAGCGCCTAACGACTCTTGGTGGCAAGTTCCAATGTGTTACCACGGCAACCAACTGTGGTCAGGAGTTTTCATCACCAGATTTGGATGACTGTGTATGTCAGTGTGAAAAACAGTTCACTGTGGACTAGATCTCAAATGAATGGATGAGGTGGTGAGGTAATGTAAATTTGATGGAGGATTGGCGGCTGCATTTAAACGTTTCCAATGTGTAATGATTTGTTTTGAGTTTTAGTTTAAACTTGACTGAAAGGAATTCAGTATTAAATGTCATGATGTCTGAACAAGTGAATATTATGGGATAAGGATGATGGTTTGAATGTGTCTGATCATTATCTGAAGGAAAAACAATTGTAGTGCAAAGTTATCTTGCCAAAATATAAATGTTGTATTGCTTCGATAATTTTGCATCCTGTCACGAATTAGTTAAGCTCTATTCACACCGAACGTCTGGGACCGATTTCAATTTTGACATAAGCATTACTGCCAGTGGCAATCGAGTTTTTCATGATAAGATCACATTTACATTTTAAGCCTGAATTTGCATCAAGAAGTTCAAATTTTTTTAAAAAGTTGCCTCCAGTGGGATTTGAACTCACAACACTGACGATCATTCGATCTAGGGTTGAATGCTTATCCAGATAGTCCACAGAGGCCTGTGCTACTTGTCCAACCTTTAACTGAAGATTGTTTCATGCACCATTTCACATTTGAAAAATCATTAAAGTATGTCTGATATAAATTCTGTCTTAAAATGTGAAATTTGATATTATTGTGAAAAACTCGACTGAATAATACTGGTACAAATCTACATGACGCTTCCAAGCGGTAACGCTAGAATTGCACTTCGCGCTGGGTGTGAATAGACCTTAGGGATAATAGGTTTATTCAGTGCCAATTATTTGGTAACGATAGTTTGAAATTACATTCCATTGAATTAACGATGGAAATATAATTTACGAAGTTAATTATTTGGTGCCTAATGGAGGAAAATGTTCGGAGAAATTAAAAGCTAGTATGTAGACTCAGATCGACGATAAACTATCATCATATTGTGAAGCATGTTCAGCCGTATGTTATGTCAAAGCTCCTGTTACATATATATTTGCAAAAACAAGGAAATAAAAATTATTTATCGAAACAGAATGCAATGTGTTTTTTTAATCTTCAGGAATGCAAACGATACATCTACAAAGATATATATATTAAATTTTGTATAGTTAATACAGAGAAATAATAAAGCGGGTATTCTTGGTTAAAAAGGGAATCGCTTCAATTTAGGGCCCTTTTCACTGTTCAGTCCACGGTTGAATGTTCAAATACCACTGGAGGTAACTTTTTGTGTTTGGAAATTACTTTATCGTGTAAGTACGTCTGAAATGTTAATGCTGACAATTTTGTGTGTTTGTGAAAAACATGATTACAGAACTTAAAAATTGAAACTTGTTTTACCATTATTGGCTTTTGTGGTAATTTGCCTTGTTGGATTGGAAACAAATGGCATCCAATCAGGTTTTTCATGAAAAGAAAATCTGACAGAAATAAAATGCAATTTTCAAGAATTATTACAATTTAAATTGTACACATAAGTATTTGTTAAGATTACTAACCCCTGCGAGAATGTATATTGGAAAGTAAAATCTACAATAGCAAGAATTAGCAGTGCACTTCCAGATCAGATCTGACAGAATGGCTTATCGTAAAAGTCTAGGACATTTAATTAAATATCGACACTAAAATTCTTCCTTTGAAAGTTTATTTCATTGTCTGTAGATCACAGATACCATACTGTGTGCCTTATTATTGTCTGGAATGAAATCTTAATTTGAAACTGACATTAAAATTATACTTTTTTAGGTTTTTGTCCTCATCTTTGTGTGTCAGAATTATGTAATATCACACGAAACCGCGTAAAGTATTTGTCTGGAAGGATATCTGATTATCAAATTGATACTAAAATTCATTATTTTTAAGTCAGTACCATTGTCTGTAGATGATAGATACCAAAGTTAGGAAAGTGATTTGAATGTCATCTCAGTTTATAATTAAAATGTAAAATGCCAATCATATCTAACAGTAACTATCTTTGTGCAGATGGTAGACACAAGCCACAATAATCATTCTTGTGTAACTCCGTTCAATGTTGACATCAAAGGTTTTGCCAGCTCAAAATATTGCTGCGAAAAAGTTACCAACACTTACCCATTCAGACACTGCCACTAAAGTCTGAGACTGTTTTGATCGTTATGTAGTCTTACCCCATTCGAGTTTTTCCTGAATTACCAGCAACACAAAGTTGACAGATCTGGCAATTACGTCTTTCCCTTTTTTCTCGTTGTTACAGCCAATGACAATTTTTAGGGATATGCTATTAAGACTTCTTATCAATAATATGTTTCAAAGGAACAGACATCTCCAGTTATGTAAAAGAAAATATACTTAAACTGAAACACAAAAATGCCAGACCTGGAATATCTGGCAATTACGGAAAAGTACGACTGATTCTAATCAAATAATCTAAACTACTGAAAGATCCACCTAACAACCAGTTTTCTCAGTGGCCAAAGGGGCACGATATTAGACTGATTTACCAAAGATTGTTAGTTCAAATCTCATTGACACGCGAAAGCAAGTGGTTCATCAGTGAATTCAATACATTTAAAAATAAGTGTATGAAGACCTCATACGAGAAGTAGTAGCAAATGTACAGATTTAAAGAAACGAATTTGCATTAATCTGTCTGGCTTCTGCATCACTTGGGAGCCAGTCCATGATAGAAGGCACTTCCGATTACGTCCAGTTTTCCTGGAGGTCCTCATGGTGTGAAGTCAAACGTACACTTTTTCTTCTGATTTCCTTTCCATGAATTTACATTGAAATTTCACGAGTCTTATTCTTGAGGGATCAGTCCTGGACTTCTAGGGTTAACTGTGACATGTCTACAAATGGAATTGTACGGATTGGCAGACTGTTGCGTGGAATTGATTTGTCCAGCTCGATGTTTTTTAGTATTATCTATCAATAAAAATATCTTTGCCAAGACTGAACATATTCGACCTTTGTTTCCATGGTTCTGTTTCCGTAGTGATTGCATGATACTTGCTTCTTGATAATGTTTACTTATTCTCTTGTTTTGTTCAATCTCATTTTGAAAAAAAGTGGGAATTTTTATTGGCTGTGAACTGCTTTATTTTGATGTCACTTGTGGAATTCAAATCAAAGTCCTCAGTATATGATTTCTGTTAAAATATTTTTGCGGCCAGTGTTCGTTACTGGGGTTTTTGATGGTAACGCCTCCATTCCTTGCCAGTCTCAGATTTTCAAACCTTTATAAGGTCATGCTCTGTTAAATCTAGAAAAAAAATGAAGTAGAGCATGAAATAAAGTTCAGTTTAAGGAACTTCTTTTCAGCACATGTCTGGGTGGCAGATTGGAATAGGTATCTGCCTTTTAATCCAGTGATGGTTGGTGTTGTGAGTTTGATCCTCACTGGAATCAACTTGTAAGTTTTGTTGATTTTGAAACGCCGTGGTGAAAACAAAAATACCAGAAATGTCAGATTGATAGATTGACTGAGTAGGTAAGGCATTAGAATTCTAATCCAGTGATGGTTAGTGTTGTGAGTTCGATTCTCACTGTAGGCAACTTTATTTTTTGCTGAAACTTTAAAGCCCTTGTTGTCAGTTTTGTACAAAAAATGCCAGAAATGTTAGATTTGTGTTATTTAGGAAAACCTCGACTGTGTGTAGTAGATAGATCTAACTATGTCTATCAATTAACAAAATGGGGTCGTGAGGTCTTTATTTCGTTTGCTGAAAATTTGAAACTTTCGTTGTAGCAGTATTTGCAACCGTCGCCTATATTTTCAACAAGATTTTTTAAATAGCAAAGAAGGAAAGCCAATTTGGCTCCTTCAATAGATTTCACTTCGCAGAGTGAACTTACCTTCAAAAGGAATTAAACAAAAGCTGCACAGGGTTTAAAAAACAATCAGATAAAGACTGATTGTGCTGCTTCATTACTGTGAAAGCCTAAATCGTTTTTGACAAACCACCGTGTATGCCAAGCTGCAGTGGTTGTAAGGGGGCTCCTCGGGGGAGCCAATTGTTAATTAGTCTGGCAAATTTGGTGTGAAGCGCTGTCTTTTAGATGCCAGTTCCAATCTGAGCAGCTGGAAAGGCTCTGCAGTTGGAGGAGTTGCTAATTACAAGTAGATTTATTAAATTAAGGCATTATTGCAAGATGCCTTGTAATGGTGCCAAAGTTCAGAATTTGTTTCAGTGGTGCCCCTCTTATCACAGACTTTTCACGAACATGCATGAAATTTGCTCAAGACAACATTTACGCAATACACGCATTCTGCACCAATCACAGGCAATATTGAAGAAAAAACGACCACATGGACCTTGTATTTGCAATTAAAAGACGACAATTTTCGTATAACATTTGCAGTTTAATACGTCAAGAGCACGCTTAAATTAACAGAATATAGCATTCAATCGTGTTTTTCCCATTTTGGTTTTGGATCTTGCTGAATTAAAGCCCATTTACATCTAGCGACAGCGACGTGTCTGCGATGTCGCTGTGACATCACTTCTAATGGGTTGCAAGCGATTTCCAAGCGACAGTCGCTGACACTTGGTACAACAGTACAGGACAGAATTCATACGTTTGATTTGGGAGCGATCTGGCAGCAGTGTCGCAAACGCTAGGTGTAAATGGGCCTTAGAGTAATTAGACTAATTCATCTAATTGCACCTGGATACTGAAATTGACTATTCATGGATAGGTACAATCTTCATTTGCACTATCCATGGAGCAGCTCACTATTCATGGATATTTCAGATGTAATGTGGCACTATGCATGGATAGTGCAAAATAAATGAGCACTCTCCATGGATAGTGAAAAATGAATTTGCATTATTCATAGATAGCTGAATACATTATG
>JBCAUG010698311.1:0-13527 GCA_038406175.1 Haplosyllis leylae | reverse complement strand
CCACCCACCATCCCACAAGGATAGGGTTACCCCTCCCCCTCTCCGGACAAGAGAGTGAGTGCTGCTACGCCACAGGCGGTAAACCTTTTGCGGTCACGCAGGAGGAATTTCTTGTTAAAACAATTTTATTACAGTTAATTAAAATTAATTATAGTGGATCAATATTATTTAGATCTAATTTGATGGAGAAGAATGATTATGAAAGATACAAATCTAGTTTTTTAAATTATTTTATTTCAGGTCTAAGCGTGCAATGGCTGTCTCCATACAATGACAGAGAAACACCAAGAGTGCATAGTCTTCGCTTAGGGACGTGCCACCTTTTAAGGTGTTTTGTCCATAAATCATGAGATATTTGTGATCCTTTGGTGTGAAGACACAGGAGAGAAAAAAGGCGGGGGATTTAACTATTCTACTGGTTTTTAAGGAGACTACACCGAAAAAGTTATGTGGCAATTTTTAACCAATGAGACAACGTGTCGTATCGACCTTTTGGAAAGACTTCCGGATCGCCACGTTCGGTAATTTTATTTAGTATTTTGCAAATATCTTGTGTTTTACACATCGTACTTTCCTTCAAAACAGGAATAAACTAGGTAAATTTAAGTTGGTAAACGTATGCATATGAAACAATAAATAATTTGGCATATCATACCATACTTGAGTTTGTTTCGTGGAACAATTTTTGCAGAAGCACCGGTATGTTGTGTTGGCACGCCCAGCAATAGAATCTAGACTCTCGGATCTGAATCTAGTTGGTCTATCATTTCCAAAACAAATGCAACAGTAATTCAGCCGTGTTTTTATTTACTATCAAAGTCACGTTTTTTTTCTTGGATCTTACTGAGAGGCTTGATGGAGATCTGGTCTGGCGTGCTCACACTGCATGAAAAAATAGCGACCTAGCCGGCAACTTCCCGTGAATGTGAACAAGGCTTTGAAGTCTTGTAGATGTTTGTTGTCAACAGTATTGTGGTGATTTTGGAAGGACGTTTGATTACTAGTAGCATTATCTTGCAGTGCTCATTAGTGTCTGGTGTTTTTGTGATTCAGGTGTTGGGTTTTGAATAGGACCGATTCAAGGACTGCGCGAAGATGAAGCCGTTGGGATCGTACACAGGGGCGCAATGGCTGCTCAGAATGCATCCAGACAAACAGGATACGCTGTTGAAGCTGGCCATTCTAACCATGGCTGCCATTCTGTGTAAGTCCCAAGTAGTCACTGGTTATCCATTTGTTGTACATTTAAATTTATCGGTTCTAATTTTTAGAATACGCAAATACATGCGAGAAATAGACTATCGTACTTATCTAACTTCCTTGATGATTTAACATTTCTTACTAATTTCAGCTTTTTCCTGCCGTCTGTTTTCCGTGTTGAGGTTTGAGAGTGTTATTCACGAGTTCGATCCGTACTTCAACTACAGAACGACACGATTTCTGACGGAAGAAGGATTTTATCAGTTTCACAACTGGTTTGATGACCGCGCCTGGTACCCACTCGGTCGTATCATCGGTGGAACTATCTATCCTGGTGTGTTGTTTGTTAGATTTACGTTTCTGGTCGTGTAAAAAGAACTAATTTCAATGGATTGATATACACATCACATCAAGATGCCATTTCTCCCTTTCTGATGTTGTTACTTTTTTCCTTCAGGTTTAATGGTGACATCAGCAGCAATTTACAACGTGTTGCATTTCTTCAACATAACAATAGACATCAGGAATGTTTGCGTGTTCTTGGCACCGCTGTTCTCATCTCTAACCACCCTCATTACCTTCGTGTTAACAAAGGAATTGAAGGTAAATATAATACACACGGAATCCAAAGAAAAATTTACTTGGTACGCTGGAAAGAGGTACAAATTCGTGACCAAGTTTTGGAAATGTACATCATTGCGCTGGACAAATTGAAAAAGAATTCTAAGTAATCGAAATCCTTATTTTATTTAGGATGCTGGTGCAGGTTTAGTTGCGGCTGCCATGATTGCAGTGGTACCTGGGTACATCTCTCGTTCTGTTGCGGGATCGTACGATAACGAGGGTATTGCCATCTTCTGTATGCTGTTCACATACGCCATGTGGATCAAGAGTGTCAAGACTGGATCTCTCTTTTGGTCAGTCATCTGTGCACTGGCCTACTTTTACAGTAAGTATGTGTAGGAAGACCCTTGGCGTAGATAAACTTACAGATATCCTTTTTTGATTTACAAAGATCATATTTATCATGTATTGCTAAAAGTAAATTAACCGGTTTTTCTTCACATTTCAGTGGTTTCCTCGTGGGGAGGTTACGTGTTTCTGATCAACTTGATCCCACTTCATGTTTTGGCTTTGATGCTCACTGGACGATTCAGTCACAGGATCTATGTTGCTTACTGTACAGTGTACTGCCTCGGCACGATACTGTCCATGCAGATCTCATTTGTGGGGTTCCAGCCAGTGCAATCAAGTGAACACATGGCTGTAAGTCCCTGTATTTGTTTTCACTGCTTATGGCGTATTTTACTTTCTTAAGTCCACAGTTGGCATTAAAATCCCCCAGATCTTCCAAATATTAAAAAATATCGTTTTTCTTTTTCAGGCTCTTGGAGTGTTTGGATTGTGTCAAATCCATGCCTTCGTCGACTACCTACGTTCTCGTCTGAGCAAGGAACAGTTCGACGTTTTGTTCAGAAGTTTAGTAATCTTATTCGGAGTTGTGTCCTTGGGAGCAGCTGGAGTTGCTACGGCCCTTGGTAAGTGGACGGGAGTTGCTAATTCAACAATTTTATAGATTTTTGTGAAGTAGTTCTGCATCTGTGCCATTCCAAGTGGCGTGAATAGCTCTTTCAAATAAATTAATCTGTTACAGGTAAAATTTCTCCCTGGACTGGACGTTTCTATTCCTTGTTGGATCCCTCTTATGCTAAGAACAACATCCCAATCATCGCCTCTGTATCTGAGCATCAGCCAACGACGTGGTCCTCGTTCTACTTCGATTTGCAGATTCTTACCATCTTGTTTCCAGGTAACACCATCATTTCAATGTAATGTTTTGTTTGTTGATATCATATTAATGACTCATTTTATAATCAATTTCATGTAATTTTGACATCAAAATTGCAATCGTTTATTTATTTTTTTACCAAAGTTAACATAGCATTGAGAAGGAATGGTCTTTTCTGGTAATTTACATTCCTTTGTTTTTTCCAGCCGGATTATATTTCTGCTTTAAGCAATTAACAGACGCCAACATCTTCATTATCATGTATGGTATTACATCTATTTACTTTGCCGTAAGTATTAAGTCTAATTTTTGTTAAGTTCTGAAGGAGAAAAGATTATTAAGTGGCATTCACTACAAATTTTTATGTTCATTTATTTCACCAAAGTTTGCTCTTAAAATGCACATTTGAAGTTAATCGACATGATCTTCTGTAAAATCAACTTCTGTTTAAGTTGTTGACTGAGAGTACGAGTGGAGCATTGTACACGTAGTATTTTCACACTTTTTCAGGGTGTTATGGTTCGTCTAATGCTGGTGCTGGCACCGGTCATGTGCATCCTTTCCGGTATCACCATCTCATCCACTCTCACCACCTACATGAAGAATCTGGACATCAGCCGCAGAGATAAGAAACCAAAGAGGGCAGAGACTAACTATCCCGTCAAAAATGAGGTATGTTGCAAGTTATGAGCAGCGATACACAAAAAGCCGATAAACTATACCAAAGATTGGTCGACAACAAGCACATTGCATTAAAACCAGGTTCGCGTGACTGTCGTACAAGCCACAAGTACTTTATGCTACAACAAGCATGTTTAACTCTAGGTTGCTACTGGAGTTGTTCTCATGGTAACAGCATTGCTAATCACCTACACTTTCCACTGCACATGGGTGACGTCAGAGGCGTATTCTTCACCCTCCATTGTATTGTCCGCAAGGGCTGGAGATGGTGGTCGTATAATATTTGATGACTTTAGGGAGGCCTACTACTGGTTACGTCATAATACTCCTGAGGTACTGTACACAATACACTGATGATATTTATATTATGGATTTTTTTTCACATATTGTAATTACTTTCATGAATAAAAAAGCATCATCCATTTTAAATCTTTACACTATGCTGAAAGCAACGTAGGTGGTCTAAACATTTTTACGTCGTCTTGTAGGATGCAAAAGTGATGTCGTGGTGGGATTACGGTTATCAGATAACGGCCATGGCAAATAGGACGATACTTGTTGACAATAATACGTGGAATAACACCCACATATCCAGAGTTGGACAGGTAGGGTTTGAAATTTGCTTGCCATGAAATAGGATGTGTTGTGTATTTTTATTGCAGATAGATATTCTGTTAATTTAGTAATTTAAAATATGCCTATTTAAAATGTACCCTGACACAAATGCACATTTTAATGTAGGCAATGGCATCGACGGAAGACAAAGCATACGAGATTATGCGAGAATTAGACGTGAACTATGTTCTAGTCATATTTGGTGGATTAACAGGATATTCATCCGATGGTAAAAATCATTTTTGGCTACATCTCTTGATCTGCGAAAATTAAATATCGACTACTACTTTGTTGACTTCAGTCTCGTGCGTGTTCAACCCGATATTATCAAGCTAGAGAAATACTGCTAAAACATTATTGCCCATTACATGTCAGCTTTCATTTAAATCGTTCATTCAAAAGTTTTAACATTCATGCACAATTTTTAACAGACATAAACAAATTCCTTTGGATGGTACGTATTGGTGGATCCACTGATAGAGGAGAGCACATCAAAGAACATGATTACTACACACCACAGGGTGAATTCCGCATTGACAAAGAGGGATCCCCAACACTTCTCAATTGTTTAATGTACAAAATGTGCTACTACAGATTTGGATCTGTGTACACTGAAGCAGGTGACTACATATAGTTGATTCTGCAGCACTGGGGTCCTAGTTGTCACTCACTGCTATTGTTTTTTTTTTGTTGCAATTACTGTAGTTTTCTTTCATATAAAAGGCGGTTATTTTTTTTTTTTAATTTAGGACGACTCCATTGTGTATCATGCGATGTAGTAGATAAAATGTAAAATAGAGTCTCTGCCTTTTGGCATCGCATCTAAAGAATTATTTATTTATTTCAGGAAAACCAACTGGTTATGACAGAGTCCGAAATGCTGAAATCGGAAATAAAGATTTCGAGCTGGATGTTTTGGAAGAAGCTTACACAACTGAACACTGGTTGGTCCGAATCTACAAGGTGAAGGATTTAGAAAACCGCGGAAATTAATCTGATTGAAAAATCCAGAAAAAAGATTTTAAAAAATAATTTTTGAAGTTTGTTTAAGTTTTCTCCGACAAATCATGCTTCATTTATCAAGAGTACATTGTGAGGAAAGTATTGTACTTAAGTAAGATGTTTCATCAATGCCATCTTAATGTTCATTATCATATTCTTACTGGATGTAAAATTCATCGTTTCAATCATCATTTCCAATGTCTGTTCAACTACTTTTATTTAAAGAAAGCAATCGTGCTCTACTTTTCGTTTAAAGAATCAAGATCTTCAGAGTCACAATTTCAACATCTCATTTAAATCCGTTTGGTGTAGCAACGCAGAATCATGAAAGTGTGCGAAATAATCTTTCTACATTCCGTAGATTCTAGGAGAATTTTCAAACTAAAATCGCCCAGACCTCTTTTTAAGTAGTGAAACATAAAATCTACTGCTGATATTTCTTCTCTGTTAACATTGTCTCTTCAGTTTCATTTATCACTGTTTTGTGTGGACATTGTACAAGTGGAAGCTTGCTGCTGCATGAATGAAGAAAGGAAAATAAAATATTTCCGTACAAAATTTTGTCTGTTTTTCAGCCATAGTTTTCTCAACAACATTACAATTCATTTGTTGCTAGTTTTGCGTTACATTCCTTTTGTGGTGTCTCAGTGCATCCGAAAAAGTAGGCTATCACCAAAGACTTTTGCACAAAATGTTGGGATAATTATTTTAGAGAACTGAAATATTCTGTACAGAAGGCAGAAATTGAGTAGATGAGGTAAAAAAAAAATCGCGGCAAACATTTTGACAGAAATTTTTGACAACATTGAAGTTGTCTACCTTTTGAATTCTCCACTGGCACTTTCAGGTAGTGAAATGTTTTCACTAATGCGCGTAAAAACGACTCCAAAACATCCACTCCAAATTAAAACTTGCAACACTGGAATGCTATTTAAATAAAATTTTATTTGTAACAATTTTAAATATTTAAATAGTTTGTAATGTTCACACCAGTATGTACGAATCAAATCATATTTCCACAATACAGACTCGCGTTATACCAAAAGGCAAAATGCAATTGCATTCTAGTTTTGAGTGTTCAATTATTTTTTCGGGAATTTTAATAGCACAAAAAGTGTACAAATAATTTCATGGGTCAGACAAAGAAGATTTTTTCAAGGTTGCACTGGATGCCACATACAACGAGTTCAGTCAGAACGAGCACCTGTATGCGAGTACATTTCTTTACACTATAATATTTTAGTCGTTATGTGAGGGGCCCAGTGTAAATCCACTGTGTTATTCAGCTTTAAAGCCTACTTTTTTGTCAATGAATGCTACTTAATACTACTACTTTCCTTCAACATTTTCCGTTCTTTTTTTTGGCACCTAAGTGCTCTCAAATAATTGCCTGGTGGAAACTAGTCATCGTGAGGTAATTTAGTCTTGATAAAGTTATTTGCATGGTTTGAATTGATTCAGTTCATCCATTTCTATTTGATCTGCTTTCAATTGTCCGCTTTTGTTTCAATTTAATTTGAGGACAAATATTTGAAGGATCACAGGTAATTTTTACTCTGTCCAAAATAAGAAAATTAAATTGATCTGAATTAAATCCCAAGAAAACAAATCAAATTTATGCCGGAAAAACTTGAACAAATAAATGTCAAGACATCTTCCATTTGTGAAAAATACTTCCAATAACAGAGAAGAATATCATAATGCTTCATAATTATCCAGCGGACGGCTACCATATTCATTGTAAATAAAAAGCACTAAATGGAGTGGGGATCCATTTCTACATCGATACATTCCTTGAAAATATTCATCAACCACATTGAATTTATATCTCAAACGCAAAAAAATGAGGCTCAACTCTCCAACTTCAATATGAACAATTCGAGTCCTTTTGTTTTTGTCTACCGCGAACTGCATTCGCCATTTTGTGAACTTACAGCTTCTTATTTGTCAAGAATATGGTTGACAGACTTCTACAGTTATAAATAAACTTTAACTATTTACTAGAACTAATGTCTTGCCCAGCACGGGCGAACATATTTGGTCCCTCTCCCCATTTGTTAACATAAGCATTTGCGTAAGGCAAGATCAAATCAGAATTTAACATGTTATTGACCGGCAACAAAGACAATACAAAATTCACATAATTTGCCGTAGTCAGAGAGGAAAATTGACAACTTTTTAACTTCACTTGATCAAGTGAGATATTCTACAAAAGGCTTGGTTAAAAATTAATACCACAGTCAGGAGCAGGAAAGGCAGTGAGACAACTACGGAAAAATTTAGCCAGGTGCAGCTTCACCCCAAAACTTCTTAACAATGAATAACTGTAGAATCTATTTTTTAAAGTAAATTATTGTACAAAATATTAAAAGGCAAAAGGGTGTTATTTAACATAAGAATAGAACAATTTGTGCACATTGCGTGAAATTGGTAGCAATTCTATGACCTGTAAAGAAATCACTTTACACGAAACACGCCTTTCTGGGACTGTTCACTTACTGAAAGACGTCAGCAGGTTTTATAAATATGGCGTACAATAAAGTTTTGCTTCTGGAAAAAGTTCTTGGCACGTACAGTGAATCAGTCGGAAAAGTAGGGAAATCATACACATTCAAATATTAAATAACCACATAATAATACAGGAAAATCTGACAACATTCAAAAACATAACTCATTTGGTATGAAAGAATGCTATTTTGGTTGGAAGTAGCACTTCAAAACAATTATATATCAAGTGTTTAGTCTGAACATGACAAAGTAAAAATGATACAGTAGCACTGAAACTTTCGCTTAGTTTCGGTATTGTTAACTATCATGCACTGGCCTAAAGCGACACATGAAACACCTACTTATGGATAATGACACTCACTGAGACCAGGGTGAGACCTGGACCGGGAGTAATGGATTCTACAACCAGTCCAGATCCCGGGAACTGCCTCGGCCGGTCTGAATAAACCATTGTACACATTATTCTACGAAATAATAAAAAATCTTTGCGCATTTTAACACTAAAATGGCACACTGAGTTTAGTTATCAAGAACTACGTAGCACGCGTGAGTAGTCGCTGAAACCATAAACCTCTTATTTACAATTGTGATCTTGAATTAACAAGTGACTGTACAAAATTACAATTACACTGGGTCCCGCTTACATCGAGTACGGCTACAACGAACACCCGCTCATAACAACTTTTTGATTTCTTTACATGCTAAAAAGTTTGGTCACAATTGGCACCCCGTCAGTTACAAGGAGTAGTTTCCTTTGCACCTTTTTACTCGGTTTAAATGCGACCCAGTGAACTTACTATGGCCTTGTTCATTTCTTACAATGATCCTGGATATTATGTACATGTATACATACATCCTTCACACAGCTACCGTAACTTCAGTTCGAGGGTGCATTCACACCGGATAAAAAGTAAAAGCGAAATTGAAAATGTTAATGTTTGCCGTTCAAAATAAATTTTACTCTATAATGTAATCTGTTCTCAGGTCAATTAGTGTACACGAATATCTTGACTACAAAAGTCACCAACAACAATGGGTTTCGGTGGGATATATATATCCCCATATTTGGCAGTTTCCACTTCATGAACATTTGTCAAGTAGAAATCAATTTGTTATAGAAGTCGCTAAAGTACTATGTACACGTAATCATTGCGTACTGTAGTCTGTCGTAAAAAAAAAAAACAACATAAAACATGCAGGCTATACGGAGTTAACTCGCTTCTACCCTGCTTCTCACCATCAACTTGTGGTCAAAAACTAAGCAAGTCTTTGAACAATTGTCAATGAAAATCTAAAATTCAAACACATTAGAGCCTCTTGTTTGCGATAATTTAGTTTGCAACAATAAAGTCCTCCTGCGTGAACGCAAGAAGCATGCCGCCAGCTGTGTAGCAAGAGCTCGCTGTGTTGTCTTATTCTAGGGAGTGGGGGTGGGGGGAGGGGAGGGTGTGGTACCCTGGCTGAGTACCCCCCAAGCTGTGGGACACTGAATACCTCCCCCCCCCAGTAATAGTCGGGCTGAGTAGCTCCCCCCCCCATACAAGTCCTGGTACAAGTCAGTTTGAGTATCCCCCCCCTTCAAGTCAGGCTGAGTGCCCCCCCCCTCCTGTTTATCAGACACACGCCTGTGAAAACATAACCTCCCGTCGTACTACGTACGCGGGCAGTAAAATGTTTGGTCCTTAAAATAGTGAGTGACCGGTGTAATGACTGCATTTTCACCACACCCCAATCTTCACTACAGGTGCTTCCCTAATCGCAATATTTGACTTTCACTCAGGCAATATTTGTGTGATGACAATTGCATTGCTTGAAATGTCACTGATATAACACTTTGATAAGAAATTGCATTGTCATTTCCCATGTTATTTCTGATCTGCTGTAACTGGCCATTGTAAAAATGACATGCTTCAAGTTTTTCTGTTGTGTTTCAGTGCCCTTAAATGCAGGAAAAAACCTAAGTTGGTCAGCTTTCTACTTTTTTTGATACGTGTAATGGTCACTCAAAACAATTTGAATCGACAGAATCAAGACTCCATAAAAGGTCAATCCAAATGATAAAAATCAGTATTTTGAGGCTTTTTGAGTGTAGGCAAGCAAGATATCAATGTCTTCTTCATAAATGCATGTATACTTGCAGAGATACAAGAGTGTTTAACATTTGTTTTTGTTGGTCTCTACATCAGACCTTGGAACTGGCTTAGTTTCAAGTCAAAACAAGCACTTAGAAGAAGGGAGGTCATACTCCCCCGTGATAAAGATGGCAGATGCCATTCTTGGGTGCTTCTACAGACAATTTTTCCATCCACAGAAGCACCGGAGGTGGAAAATTCTAACAAAATTTTTTGCACTGCAGTGAAGATCCAGATGTGCTGAAAATGCTGTCGCTACAGGTGTAATGTCAACCTAAAGAAACAGTAATTACAGTGGTGAAACCACTTTAAATGGTATGGGCAAACCGCCGTAAAAGACAGGTGGCCTTTCAGTGGATGCATGTTTTGCAGAGCAAATATTTGAAATACGGCTTTTGGAATCAGGCAGCCTTAAAATGCAGTGGCTCTACTGTATATCAGGCATTATTAGAGAACGTTACTAAATGTTTGACTATCAAAATGGAGATGACTAAGGACCATAAATCAGAGACTTTATCAGTTAACTCCATCTAGGTTATTTCTGAAGAGAAATTAAGGTACTTGATATCCATGGCAGTGATACATTCATATCTTGCAATTGGTAAACTAGTTAATTCTTCTGTTGGTCCCGTTTTCTCTTTCGTCTGTTTCTGTTCTACATCATTGCTACAATTGTTAATAAAAACGAGTAATTCTTTAATTGACAGTTACATGCGATATGGGAAACCTATTTGTAAATTTGACTTTTTTACATGCAGTAAAACAACTTATCACCAGTCTGACCATCAAAGAATAAGGGGAGGATAAAACTAGCTTGTGTTCGTTTCTACACAATGCTACTTCATTTCTACAGTAATTGTTTTTTTTTTAAGACCACCGCTCATTAATTGTTAAAATATCAACAAGCACTACAATGTAAGTACTTTACTAGTTTTTTAAAACTATCTTCTGTTGAAGTAAAAAAGATATTCCGTATCACAGAGTTGGTTTACAGTGGTAAAATCATGAATTATAATTGAAGACGAGACACCCAGACGGTTTGCTTAATAAGATGAGGTGCTAGTACACAAAAATCACTCATTCAAAATTTTGAGTTAATTCGATTTCAGGCAATTATTGTTAAGACAGAAATAGAGGAAAAAGACAAAATCAAAGCATTTAAAACATGCAAAATTCAGATGGGTCGTTCACACTGTACGTTTGCATTGATCAAAGATCTTATTGATACAAACGCAAAGACTAAGTTTCAAATTCGTGACATGTTACACGTGCAAACACAAACGCAGAATGTGAACCACCCGTAAGACTTACCCGAATTTAAATAGCATTTTCTCAAAAGTTGGTTGAGTAAAGCTCAATGAAAGCTGTCACATTTGTTTACTTTATAACTTGCCTTTGAAAGTTTCAATATTTGTGATATAAAAGACTTGTAAATATCTAAAGAGAGTAGCAGGTGGATGGTTATTATACCGGTGTAAAAAGCACATACATGTTGACCCTAAATTAATTAGCTCATTATTGATCTTGCATCCGATAAATTTATCTACAATCTCTATAACTGTTACTATTAGCAGCACTCTCACATTACAAGCTGCAATATGCACAAATCTATGTGTATCACAGGCAAAATCTTTTCGAAATTCTAAAAACGTTTTTAAAATATCATAAACCAATGCTACAGTTATGAATAACTAAACTTGAGATGAGAACAAAGAATGCAGCTTGTATGCAGACACCAAGTTTGTGAAACTGAAGAGTGTAACAATGCCACTGTAATTGACATGAGGTCACATGATTCACACAAAACGGTATCACATGAGCTCAATAAAACGTCACATTTACGTGATCTTCACCTTCCTCTCTATCACCATCTTCTGAAGTGCGACCACGACCACTCACCAAGGTAGTGTCAGACGGCAGCTCACTACCGTCGCTAAGCAACCGTTGGTTTTCGGGACTAGAATCACGTGAGGTGTAATGCAATCCGGCGGGTGCCGATGGAACCGGTGGGAGACTAACCGCAGCAGCTGTTGCAGCGCTTTCATTACTTGGTTCAACCTGTAATGTAGGAAAAAAATCCCTCATCTTCGAACAAAAACTCCCTCATGGTGTGGTAACACTGAGGGGGACAGGGACTGAGAAAAGGAATGGCAATAGAACAATGAAGGGCAACAGATCCCGGCCCCTGTCCCAACTAAAGTGTGTTGTCTTTCAAACTTGTTATTTCATTTACCATCCATTTTTGGCGAGTCTATTTGTACATAGATCGTGTTAATTGTACAATAAAATCGCAGATGGGCCGGGCGTAATGCAGCCAGATTTATTGCATCTGTTGAACTACAACCCAACACGTTTTGATAGGAATAGTACTCCATACCACTCAGACCTGAAGGGTCAAAGAATTCAATCACGCTTGTTTCTCTTTACACCGACCTGCGCTCTTGTTTCTAATGTCGCGGCTGGAGATTCGAACACGTTGTCGTCGGATGGAGAAGTATTGTTGTCGTCGTCCTGTTGTTCACGGAGGGATGGCAGAGTGTCCGCTTCCGACACCAGCTGTGCAGGTCGAGGTCCACCCACCAGTTCCACGGGTGGAGTGCTGCGTGATCTGTACCTGTACAAATAAACGTTTGTTCATGTGAATAACAGTAACTTTAGAATACCTTCACACTAAACAATGCCGTCATCAACTCTTATTTAAATGAATCCATATCGCACAAAAAAAACAAACATTTGAACTTTCGACATCAGTGTCGCAATACTGAGATTCATTGTTGTGAAAGGACTTTGTGATGGTTGAGACTTGACAATATTTAGGCACGACGTCCCACACATTGTCAGTGTGCGCAAATAGTTTTTAAATGTATTGCAAAATAACTTTAGAAAATTAGAGGTATAAAAGATCACTAAACGATAAATATGAGCTAGTTGGGAACTCCCGATCTCTCTGTTACAAAAACCACAGAGGCTCAGATTGCATAATTCCAAGAACCTGAAGGATTCTATTTAAAACTAAAACAGTACGCGATGAATATTTGCAGATACTATGATCTTAAAAAATCTGTCACCTTGCTATCGTCTCCTGAGCTGAGAGGGATCTGAAGAAGGGAAACCTCGGCCGGTTCCGCCGACTGGAGCCGCCGGTGCTGGAGCGAGAGAGGC
Organism: Haplosyllis leylae; assembly: GCA_038406175.1. Classification (NCBI taxonomy): domain Eukaryota; kingdom Metazoa; phylum Annelida; class Polychaeta; order Phyllodocida; family Syllidae; genus Haplosyllis; species Haplosyllis leylae. The sequence goes on along the minus strand of JBCAUG010698311.1, from coordinate 438 downwards.
GGGTCCTGCGTCGGGAACGACGCCTTCCACTTGGGGAATCAGGCATCTCCAGCGCCTCGTCATAATCCGGTGGCACCGATACTGAAATGCAAATTCTGGCAATACAGAATTTCACCCTTGAAGATAATCTCCAGTGAAGAATCAATCCAAAAATCATATTTAGCGCCCGTATTCCGAAGGAATGGGGAAGGTAATGTTTTCACAGGTGTCTGTCCATTCACAAAGGGGGGGGGGGGGTACCCCAGTCCCAGGTTCTTTCCCAAGTCTCTGGTCCCAGGTCTTTTTTGGGGGGAGGGGGTACCCCAGTCCCAGGTTCTTTACCAAGTCTCTGGTCCCAGGTCTTTTCCAGGTGGGGGGGGGGCTATCCCAGTCCCAGGTTCTTTACCAAGTCTCTGGTCCCAGGTCCTTTCTGGGGGAGGGGGTACCCCAGTCCTAGGT
>JBCAUG010698200.1:0-13527 GCA_038406175.1 Haplosyllis leylae | reverse complement strand
AGATTAAGCAGAAGACAGAATTTAGTCAATGAATATAGCAATCAGATGGAGAGGGAAGAGCAGTTAGTGGAAGATTTTATAGAAAAGACTGATGAGCCCAGAGATATTACATTAAAAACAATGACTTTGTCAGATTATCTGACAGATCTTTACATACACAGGGAAGAGCAAAAAAATGTTTTGTCAAAAATCACCCCCAATCAAGATTGAACCCATGGCCACTGGATCATCATGACAATGCTCTACCAACTGAGCTGAGCTAACATTCAATGAAACAAAGCTCACTCCTGAAATCTCATGCTCAACACATACCTGCCTAGCACAGCCAGTAGAGCATTAGAGTGATGATCCAGAGGTCCTGGGTTCAATCCTGTCTGGGGGAAATTTTGACGATTTTTTTGCTCTTCCCTGTGTAGAGATCTGTCAGATAATCTGACAGAAATGCATATCGTGTAAAACCCGATTGTAGAGGCGAAACAATAAAGGTCAATTGCCAACTTACTGAAGTGAACGTCCAAATAGCTCAATATTTCATCAGATTCGGGAATAATATTAAATCCATGTTTCAGCGTGGGTACTACTCCTCCTGGATTCATCTTCAGGTACCAAGGTTCCAAATTTTCAAATTTGAGAAGTTCTACATTGCGATATGTGTAGTTAATTCCTTTTATATGTAATGCCAACTGGGCCTAGATGTAGAAAAATAATTGAAGACATAAGCAAGCATATGTCTAAACTGATGTTGCTATTTCATTCAATAAAATTTTCTTTCTTGCAAACGAACTGAAATTATTCTGTATATTTCACCTTTTGTCCATAATATGAAGAGAAATTTGAGTAATACTCAAATTCAGCCATATTTTCCTCGCTCTTAGTTTTTGTAAAGTGTATTGCCCTTGAATACCATTAATGTAATACCCAAAATAAATTTCTATGATTTATGTTGAAATGATGAATGAGAGGTTTATGAGTGTTTTGTGAATGACATCTGATAAGCTTCAGTTACTTGGCAAATATTGCCAACCTAAACAAAACCAATTCGGCATCGCGTGAATACCAAAGTACAGATTTTTACATTCAAGCCACGCAAGACCTGTATGGAATGTAACTAAATGAAGTGCAAGCAGGCCTTGAGTGCATTAAATTAACAAACGTGTCTGAATCAAGGCTTTCATTTCATAAGTGGGACATGACATTTTAGTTTTGAAGTTACATAAATTTATGAAGGGAAAGACAATCCTTGATCGACTTCAGAGAACAATATTACAAGACAAACAATCTTAAGAGAACAATATTGTATCCATTTTTATTTCATAAACTTTTACAAACATAGAAAATAAATGGACTTATCTAAATCTGTATTCAAGTGCAATTAGCACCTATGATTTATTTGTTTTGCTCTAGCCGAATTTTAGCACAACATAGACTACTTTTGTGAGCACTATTTACAAATAATATCTTTTTATATATAGGAGAATAATTCCATTAAACTTTGCTTAAATGGATGAAATACCCATGCACAATTTAGCACCTTTGCTGTTGCGATTTTATTCTGTCACATGGTCGTTTCTGTGTTATTGTAGTACCACCATTCATTATTCTTCGGCGAATACTCTTTTGATTAAACAACCTAGGTAATGGTTTGATGTACAACAAATGGTTATGATGTATGACAAATCTCAGCGAATGGTGGATTAAAATTTCACCACTTGTCTAGAAATACAAGAACAAATACAAATACAAGAAAAAAGACCTGAAGCTTTATGGTATTATGTGCATGTGAATGGAATTGCAATGGACCATTTTAATGCGATACCTTGTGTTGTAATATTTCCCTCTTAAATCTTTGGTATCCTTCATTTTTGGACGTGATATGTGTCATCATTAAAATGTCACGTTCCATGAGAAAAATACAAATATTTTGCATTTTCTGAATATGGTATGTACTTAAACCGGAATATTTCTAAGAAAGCGTCACTCAGATTAAGCATAACTATCAAAGTAACCGTCATTGTGGAAAGCCACGCCATTCGCTGGCGGTATCGGTTTCTCCATCCTGGTGTTCATGTAATCCCATAGAATCTTGAAGCAGAATTTGTACTGTTCCTGAAACATACCGAAAAGAATTATTCATTACAGATAAAAGTGACTTGGAAGAACACGTTTTTAGTGTGTTTAACGTGTTTATGGAAGCTGAAATTTACCAAGGTGTTGATGAAATGGGGTCTTCGTCTTTTCAGATGTTTTACGGTATGGAAGACATCTACAACATTTTCTTCTCGCATTTTTTCAAATAAAATTGAAGCAGCACAAAACAGTCCACTTTGACCAGCACCATCCATACAATGCACCAAAATAGGACTCCCCATTGTCTCACTGTCAACCTGTTCGCGTAATTATAAAGTGCAAATATAAAATGTAGGTAATGAAAGTATATCATAATTGATGAAGGCCATTGTTTTATATTTCTGTGCAACTCAGGTTTCTGTGTATTATTTTGAGACTTGAATTTGAACATTACTTTGAGGGAAATTATGTACAAAAGATTACTTGGTGGTAAACTTGATATAAATTGAATAAACTTCAATGTACGAGTAAAATTACACAGAAATCTCTTAATACTTTCAATGAATCAACATTATTACTTTGGAGAAGAACCTACCAGCCAGTCGTCGACCAATTCTGTCAATTGTATGAATCCTTCTCTCGACCAGGGTACTTTTTCATACATTCTCCATGACTCAAATTGAAACTGCTTCACCTAAAATTGTGACCATTAAAAGGTTTAACGCATAACTAATATCATTTTTTACACTTAGCAGTGCTCCTTGATAGAAAACCTACGCGACCAGGTAAAAGCTCAGGTGGCTAAATGTCGCTTGAGAGCAATAGCATTTCTCCACTAATTAGATGATGATATTACACTTAGGCTATAGTTCTGAAAGGTCCTCTGCATCTTTTTATCTAATTCATATGTGAGTGGGTTGCTGTGTATGATAGAGTTTCCGTATGAGGGCACTTGAAAGAATAGTTGTTATGCTAGAATACAACCATAATGAACTTGCCTCTCTCGGTGTCTCCGACGGCCTTAATCCTGATGTCACCTTAAATGTCCTTATAATGACATGTTCCTTCTCTGAAGTATGCGTTAGGTTCACAAAGAAAGGTTCGTATTTTTCCTGACCCTTTCTTGCCGGCCAATATGTGGCGCATGTGTCTTCTTTGAAGTCGCTTCCATTTAACATGACAATGGCACTGACCCGGTAATCCCAAACCAGTTTCCAAAAATCTATCACTGTGTTTGGCATGGGTGTTTGAGTAACAATGAAATTTCTTGCTTGCAAATATCCATCTATGAGCAGAGCGTTGATGTAGTCTGTTCTGTCTCTCCCGCCTGGGGTCATCAAAGGTGGTCTGTAATTGTCGGGAGGTACTATAGTTTCGAAACGGTTTTTCTTCAGGTTCACGTCTCTCAGGGCATCTTGGCATTTCTCTGGAATAAGCTCTGGGATGAATTTTTCTAAAATGTCGAATTGCTCTCTGAACAGTGACTTGTCTGTGACAGGATTTTTGTTTGAAAGTAATCTATAGTTGACTTTGAGATCATCACCAACAATGTGGTAGTTGGTAACTAGAGCTTCAAATAAGATGTCATACAAAAATATATACTGCTTCAGTGTCCTCATCATCATTGTTCTATTTTGTCTCATTGATCGAACAAATTTAAAAACGTTCACGCAGTTTTCTACTTTTGCCTGCTCTAGCAATGAATCAAGTGCAATGTACACGGCGCTTCTGCTGACACCAGTTCCACAATGGATTAGAAGTGGACCCGTATCGTTGGTGACTTTAATACTGCCACTGACTTTCATTTGAAATTCCAGGAAGGGTATTGGATCGTCTGGGGTTCCATGATTAGGCCACGAGGTAAAATGATACTGAAACACGCGTCTAGTTATCCTGCCTTTGTGGATATCAAAAATTCTGACTACAAAGTTAGCGAAGTTGTCCGTAGCGACGTGTTGAACGAAGATATCGCCACACTTGATTGTATTTTCACTGTCTGGCCAATATTTCTCACTCTTTACGATACCGTCTTCCTTTAGTCTCACTAGGAACACAATGTGTGTGACCTTCTCTTGGAATATCATGAACCAGAAGTCACTGATGGTTTCTTCCGTAAAGGGACTTTGCGCTGCGATGTAGGCTGATCGCTTTTGATAACCGTTGATGTAACTGGCGTTGATGTAGCCAGACCCCTTCTTTCTTTTTAATATGACCCTGCTGTGATCGTATGCCAGTAAGTGATCAAACCTATTCTTGTCTTGGTTTTCAGGTCTTTGAGCAACTCTTGTTGAATACTGTGCTAACATACCAACGGGTAAATGCTTGTACTCTTCATCAAATGAAATCAAGTGTTTTCCTCCCTGAATCTCACTGACTTGTAGATCAAGTGGATTGTACGAGTCATTGATGGTCACGTGTCTGGCCTCACTGAATTCTGTAATGTCACTCCATTTCTTGCTGTTTTTGGTTCCACCAAGGGTATTGTAGAAATTGCTTGTGTAATATTCTAACCAAGTGTCTTTCTTCACATCAAGATTTTCTTTATCCGATTGATTGTTGTTGTTGCAACATTTTCTGTAGCAACAAATAATCAATAAGATCAATAAGAACAGCAGGAGTAAAACTCCAAGAATACTACCCAGAATGATCCAAATGAGGTCATTATTAGTTGAATCTTCTTCAAACAAAGATCTCGTTCTTGCCGGCAATTCGGTTTCAGAGTATGCCATTTTCGTTATGCCATCAAGGTAACTCATAACAACAAAATATATGTCATATCTAGTGTCAGGTTCCAGAGGAGGGTTTTTGTATGTACCCCAAGTGAGATTGTCTCCAACCGTAAACCAGCTTGTTTCTAGAAAATTGCCATGTGGAATAAAGGCCACAGTATTGCCAGGCAAAGGAATATGAACTGTTGGGTCGCGGTAGATGTTTCTTACTTGTCTTTTCTGTCTTGTGATGACAGAATTTACTCCGTTGTTGTTTACTGGTGGTTTGTACACGACGATATAGTAGCCTGTCACGGGCCCCGAAAGCAATATGACTGGTTCAATTTCTATTGTGATTTCAGTTGTTGTTGTCTCCCGTGTAATCACCACTGGTCTGTCTGGCTTCCTTGGGTTTGCAACAACCGTCCACGAATCATAGACGGACTGTTCACTATCAAAAGCTCGGTTTCTGGCAACGAGACCGAACAAGTATTGGACACTGGGTAAAAGGTTACACACAACGTAGAAATTTACTGGGCTGTTGATGTCTCGAACAACCATTCCAGGGTCTTGGTCGGACGCCGTGCTACTGGCAATGATTCTGTAGCTCATCTGCAATTTCAAACAAGAAGATTTTAATATGTATTTGATGTCTAAATACATTTTGGTCTCTTTATGTGGAATAAAAAACCTGGTGCAAATCATAAATACTTATTTTGGTTGTGATGTTTCCACACAATATAATATTAAATTTGTGCCATGTACCTGGTAGCCTTGTATGACACCATTTGGGACAACCGGCGCCTCCCAAGTTAAAGTGATGCACGTCTCGTTGCGGCTTGTTCGACCGAAGTTTATTGGTCTGGACGGAGTACCATCACCCGTCGTCTGAGAAATGATTTCTGATAATTCGCCCCAATAACCTTCACCATTCAGTCCTTCTGTCTGTGCTTGGACCTACGTTAAGAACAAATTGTCTTGAAATAAACACACAGGTTAGATTGCACAAGACGTCAATTTCATAAATCGGTGCTTTTTGTCTTGAAGAAAATGAATATTTGAAGACAAATTTGGGAGATCACCACATATATTCACCTGTAAGTCGTAGCTTGTGAACGGTCTCAGATCACTGATCCATCTTCCTGTTAATTCGGTGTTTGATAGTTGTACTGCTTGTGTCAACTGTTGATTCCTGTCCACCCAGTATATAATTTGATATGCTTTTATGGGCCCATGGGATGGGAACGGTGCTGTCCAGTTTACTAACAATCTTGTATCCTCAACTTCCGTCACTCGAACATTGGTAGGAGCGGTAGGAGCTAAAATAAATATTCTTGATATAGCTTTTCCCTCTTTTAGACATCTAGCCTTTATTTTAAAAAAAAACGATACTCTTAGATGAAAGTAAAACTTTTCACACACCTCCATGGAGACAAAATATTCACGGACGAGAGACTAAAACGGTTAGAGTCCAAAAAGTGCTTTCCATGGATCGGTGGATGGCTGTGACAAATTTTAGACATGTGTGGTACTTACTACCCGCTAATGTTCTGAAGACTAACTGATCGGGGTTTGACCACTGTCCTCCACCGGCGCGATTAGTATATCGAACCTGAACCCTGTATCGAGTGTAGGGAGTAAGACGGGTAGCTTGGTACGGAGGGGTAGAGGCAGTACTCATCTCCAGAACCTGAAAGCAAAAGGATCGGTAACTTTTGGTGCTAATTTAAAATACTTAATTGCAAAATAGACTCTTTCATTATTATTTGTTACCTACCTCTCCAGAATCTTTGATAAAATTAATGTCGTATCTAACTCTTGGACCTCCTCTTTCTAGACAAGGTAGCTCATCCCAATTGATAACAGCTTGTCTAGAGAAAACTTCATCCAAACGAACTCCTGTGATTACTCCTGTCGGTACTGATCAAAACAAAACAACAGTGATTTTATGAAAAATATGAGAAAGAACGAATAGAATAATATTTGGTGACTCGGGAACTAGTCGCCGTTTTGGTTGAATTCATGTTTTAAGCCATACAATTTTGGACCTTTCTGCGCAGCTCCATTTTTCGATGTCACTAGTGGTTGAAGTTTTTTCACAAAACCCATTCATTCAGTTAAAAGTCTCATAAAATTGCAATAAAGGTATTGCTGGCTGACCTATATCCTGCGTCACTACTTCAATGGCAGAAGTTTCTCCTTCTCCAACATCGCTGTCGGCCACCACCGTCATTCTGTACTTGGTGAAATCTTCCAGCTCAGATTCTGATGTCTACAGTGGAAATATCAACGAAAAGCCTACAACTAGCCATACATTTCTAACAATAAGGAGGTTACTTCCAGTGGAATTAAATAATCCAACACTATACCCTTGTGCCATTGAAGCGTTCCTTGAGCTTTTCTTGGCTTTTCAAACCCTGATTTTCATGCCCAACAGATTCTAGTTGAATCATCTAAGTCTAAAAAGTCAATCGGTACCTTGACTAGAGTCAGTTTAAAGATCCCTCAATTACTATATAACCAAATAGCATAGTGTTGCAGTGCCAAAACATATCTGACCCCACTGGAGGTAACTTTTGCCACTTGACATTTTTGTTGTTCCTTTGATGAGCCTTTCAAGTATTTCCAGCTTTAGAAAAGTAATATATTATGGGAAGTCATTTCCACTTGATTAACTGATTCGACGTGCACTAATGTCCCTGGAAAGTTTGAGTCAAAATTCGACTGTTTTTTATGTATTTTTAAGATTGGTTTCAGAACCGACAATACTGTGACACTACAAAAAAATCAACCCCTGAAGAGTAATTTCTCAATAATCCCCTTCATAAGGCGTCAGACCATTATCTACAATTAGAATCTGGTTGCTAATTGCCTTTTCAGGTAAAATCAATAAAGTAAACAATTGTAATAGATTTACTGAGTCAATATTCCATTGATAATTTGGTGACAGCTTCACTCTTATTTGGAGCTGTGCAAAATGGCTCCAGTTTGAGTTGTGTTGGGACATGCATTTATTGTTAGCGTCAGCGGATTGGTTTTACCGTTACTGGTGATACATTTTGTGTTGGGTACATTGAACTATTAACGCGGCTTCTGCAAACTATGTTTAACTTCATGACAAAATTATTTCTTTACTTCAAATAAAGTACACATGGCCATTGTAGATAAATTGTTTTGGTTTGATCCATCTGGCATCCACATTATTTTGAACACACCTTACTCTATATACCTGGTATCTCAGGTCCCCTTGGGTCCAAAGGGCCTATTGGTGTTTGCAACAGACAACTTTGGATGGGCTAAAACTTAACATTAAGGACATAGGTCAACACCCCTGCCAAGAAAATATGGGACTTTGAAATTTGACTAGTTTTGGAATGAGAAACAAAAGTTGAAAAACCCACCTAACCCCCCCTCCCCCCCACACACACAAATATGGGACTTTGAGATTTTACTTGTTTTAGACTCAGTAATGGGCGGAAACCTGTTTGCACCCCGTTCAGGAATTCCTCGTTTGTTTCTGTCGAAAGCGCAGATGTTTTGGGCATGAGAGAAATAATGCCTACTTACCCCAAGCCTTTTTGATGTGATCCTAGAATTCACGAATTGAGTAAAAACAGGTCCTGGGATTACCAGGTCCACACAGTTACCGACGCCCGCTTTCCAGTATCTGATGATGTACTGTGTGACCTCAGAGTCTCCCGATGCAGGAGGCAACCAAGTGAGTAGCACCTCTCCCGAGGATCTCTCCAGAATCGCACTCAAGTTTCTCACGGGACCTGGAGCTGCAATAATCCAGTGCAGAGTAAGTAGAAACAAGAGGATTCGACTGGTTTCCATGTTTAATTTTTATGTTCAAGATAATCCAAACATGTTTGTTCTAGTCCTTCGATGGAACATCTATGTCTTGCCCAGATTTCAACAGCTGACGATCGAATTATACAGTTCCATTATGAGTCAGAAAATGCATATTGTTAAGTAGCCACCTTTGTTGACAGGCAGACACTCAGTGGTTGATCGTTATTTTATTGTGTTCAACACTGTAATTTGTTTTGCGTTCGCAATGTTTTGGCATAAGTACATGTACAACTAAGGAGATCCGTTGGAGATCGAATTAGATCTATCTAACACATTTGTTTTTGGCAACTTTGAAATTGTACATTTTATCCACGATTCATCTGAAATGTTGATACAAATCATTACGTTGATTGATCACTGACATGTTTTGTGCAGCTATAACCTATTTTAACGCAAGGAAAATCCAGTAAAAGTGATCGATGCCTTGTGGGACCAACATATGCAGTGCAGCTTCAAAATGGAGCTGTCACGCTTCAGGTCCCATGTTCTGCATCAATAACTTAACAAAATTCTCCAGAAGCGGCCATTTAGATGGATGTAACTTACAAATAATTCCACAGTTCAATATTGTTTCGGTGACCAATAAGGTAAATGCTTTGTGAATGTGTCATGCAATAATTATGTTTGTAATTGATCAGCTACTTTTAGTTCGAAAATTGGTGACATAAAATTAATTTGATGTGCAATATTCTAATTATTTACACGGCCGGTGAAAATTATCTAGTAACCAAAGAATCAGGTGAACAGAATAAATTAACGAGGTATTAAATATGCAGTATATAACTTCTTATGTAGAAAGTTTAAAATGTTAAACTTATGTAAACAGAAAAAAAACCAAATATGAAACCAAAGCAAAAACGCCGTGCTGATTTCTAAACTTTCGGAATGTACTTGTGTTTCTGTGAATAGGAAAATCCCGTTGTACCAAATAAATGAAATGATCTCGTGCAGGTGATGACAAAGTGTAAATTATAATTGAAAAACATATCAAACTACCAATTCTAATACTACTGATAAACAACATGAATTACATCTAATTGTGTGGATCCGAGAGTTACCTAAATTTAGAACTTTACTTGTAGGTCTAATTTCTAATTTTAATGACGTACTATCTAACACTGTGCTTGTAGACGTCGATGTTGTTGTTACTGTTGCAGGGGTTGTTACTGTTGTTGAGGTTGTTACTGTCGTGGGGGTCGTTAACTCTTCCTCTGTTGTTTCTGTCATAGTGATGTGATAACATCTCGTAATTGAACAAAAATTGCACGTATTGTGCTCAAGGTATGGCATCGCAATCCTTGCTTTGGTGCAAGCAACAAACAATTAGACAGATCTAATTACACAACAGATATATCATATTTATAAAGTACAGCACAACTCAAAACTTCCATGAGTTTTGTAGCGACAAAAACGAGTAAATGTGGTTGCTTTATTTTTCTACACTGACCTTCCATAGTTGTTGTTGAAACAGTTGTTGTGGTTGGTGACGTGGTGGATGACACTGTAGACTCTTCTGTAGACGTCATTATACTTGAAGGAGGGGTGGTAGGTACAGTGGAGGAAAGAGTAGTAGGAACAGGGGAGGTGGTTCCTGTAAAACACAGGAGGTAAAGAAAAAAGAGAACCATTAATAATATGGGAATGAGAAGCCATAATCATTTGCTTAATTGTAGATCTATTACCAGGAAACTTAAATCTATCTCCCACCAAGCATTGTTAACATAACGTTTTACCCGCAGCTTGTGAGGTTGATTCAGGAGTTTGTTCCGCTGTGGTTGTTTGTGTCAGCACTAACAGAAAACAATCACAGGAACTGACAATTGCTAATTGCCACAAGTCATTAATGGGTTCCATAAAGTGTAATAAGTAATTAACTAATGTTTCATAAGAATTCTTCTTACGAATGCATCGAGGTTGAACGAGGTCTGATTCAGGTCCTGGAACTCCTGGTTTGGGATAACCTTCATCATTTGCATTTGCAATGACTCTGAATTCGTAGGTATTGTATTCGTCCATGTATGTGAACTCGTGCTTGTACGTAGCTCTGCCGTCATTCACATAGTACGCATATCTGGCCCAATCGGACTGGTTGATTCGATACTGGAGCCTGTAAGTTAAAAAACAACCAACATTTACAGATTTACAGTTTAATTTGGTTTCAAATTGCCATTACAATTGCAAATTCAACAATTATTTAAAACAGGTCCGACAACAACTCACTCATAACCATGAATCGGAGGTTCACCAAAATCCAGATCTTCAGACCAGGCTCTGAAGGTGATTGTGAAATTTCTGCAAGTGACATTTGCTGCCTTTGGTTCTGCGGTCAGCTGTATCTTCCCTGATTACAAAAGCAATATTTATTGAAGTTTTTGGGAATTCGATTGATCTAGTTTATTATATCTTTGCTTCTATTGGTAAAAATTGTGACAGAGGTGTTGAGACAGTTGTCACAATTCTGTACAACATTTATGGTTTGTGCCAAGCCACTATTTGAATCTATTTTTGTCAAATTAAGACAGAGAGTGACATGAACCTTTATTGCCAAGTGGACAAATCGAATTTGGATTTTAAAGAGTAACTTATAATTTAAGCTTGAAATTCAATTGTCTGCATGGTGATACTAAAACAGGATCAGAATCATTGGATGTGCTTACTTGTTTGACAGGATGGACCTCCCCACGCATCATCACACTTGCCCGATCTACACAGTCCATCCTGTGGATCACACGTATCGTTGATTGGACAGTGGCACGTCAGCTCACAGTTCACTCCAAATCGTAATTCCGGACACGCTGATAAATGGCAAATTTAAAATGAATAAAAACTCATTTAACAATAAGAGAACGTTTGATAATGAACCTACCATCAAGTTGCAGAGCGTTTCACCAGCTCAATTATAAATGGTTTGTCCCCAAAACCCAGGTCTCAGGCTGTTGTGTGTATCTGTAGCAACATTTTGCTGCTAACAAAATTCAGTAAGTCACTTAAAATGGATATTACATGACTGTCTTACTCCCAACAACAGGGAACCTGGGCACTCTTTCAGAAAAATTATCCATGATTGACCTATCCATGGGGGGCATTGGTATGTGGTTTATTTGCAGTCTTGTCCCAACATGGATGGCTCTCTTGATAATTTAAATGAAATAATTTAATTCTTGAGCGAACATTCAAAAAATACCTGAGGAATATATGTTAACTTTTCTGCAGACAATTAGTCCTAGAATTGGCTTGGACATATATTTTGGGTTAATTTACAGCTTACATTGCAATCTCTTGGAATCCAGACTGGGCGAAATTATATTAAATTTTTAGCTAAATTTAGAAATGATCATAATATGTTGGCATTTAGTAAAGACATTCTGCAGCACCACACATTATGAGTTCAAATTCGGCTCATGATATGAGTAATAATGGAAGTAATGGTTTCCGTTCATATCAACAGAAATATTATGCAAATATTTTTTGCACATTAGCAAACATTGGCAATAATATTATTTGATTTTCTTGACCGGAAGAATAACTCAGAAGTAGGAAATACTCACGTTCCTGGCAGTAGGGTGGAGAACCCCACCCCCAGGAGCACTGATAATCTTCACAAAGACCAGACACAGGGTCGCACTGAGACGGACCGTTCTTACAATGACACGTGCCGTTACATAACGGTGGATCGAACGTATCCGGCGGACAATCTGCACATAAAGAAGACCAGTTTCAAAATACCTAGACATCCTTGTTTGTGGACAAACATCATAATATTTTTATTAAGCACATAACAACGGATTTAGAACTATAAAGATAATTTTAAGTGATGATAGAATACATTATATATGCATCTATAAGTGCTCATACCACTATTTTGTCCACTTGTACCAGTCAAACTGCATATTACAACAAAACAAAGCACCAAACAGAAGTGATGTTTCGTTAGCTCCGTCATCGTCAATTGTAAATCACCGCAATTTTATTTCCGCTCTAATCTATGATAAAAATACAATGAACCTGAATCATAAATCTCCATGAATGTGCAGAACGCTTGTAATAACTCTATGAACATTTTATGCATTGAGTTGGTGACCTAACACAGTTCATCCTATGTCACGGACGACAGCTAAAGATGAAGAATTAAATTCGCACAGAAAGTCCTCCTGCGTGAACGCAAGAGGTACACCGACCACGGCATAGAAAGTCCCGTGGGGGGGGGGGGCTACTCAACCTGAGTACCCCCCCAGGCTGGACTGAGTACCACCCCCTGGCTGGACTGAGTACCCCCCGACTGGACTGAGTACCCCCTGGCTGGACTGAGTACCCCCTGACTGGGACTGAGTACCCCCCCGGCTGGGACTGAGTATGCCCAGCTGGGACTGAGTACCCCACCCCAGCTGGGACTGAGTACCCCCCCCAGCTGGGACTGAGTACCCCACCCCCTTGTGGACCAGTAGCGGATCCAGGATTTGGTCAAGGGGGGGCCCAGAAATTTGTTCCGAGATTTTGCCGATGCGGCAGAGCGGCGTCACATGAGCAAAGCGAGAGCGTATTGGCCAGGGTCCAGGGCCCACCTTAGGGCCCTGGAAGCTCTTGCATTTTTAACTGTCAAATATGCATTCTTCCACTTTTCCTGGTACTTTTTCTTCAAACTTTTAATGTACATTTGTGTGGGTACATTACAAAATATCTATTTCAATATGAAAGATTCTGGCCATTTTGACAAATGTAATATTCCTTTTACTAATATGAGAAATTGAAGGGCCTTATTTGTCCTTTTGGTTTATATTGCAGACACATTAGTTTGTAGGCCGGGGGTCTGGGGCCTGCTGAGGGCCCCAGAAGCTGTTGCATTTTTAACTGTCAAATATGCATTCTCCCACTTTTCCTGGTACCTTTTCTTCAAGAA
>JBCAUG010698199.1:0-26717 GCA_038406175.1 Haplosyllis leylae | reverse complement strand
GTGGAAGCCTTCTTGGATAGCATCGAGGTGTCAAACAGTAATGATGTTATCATGTCTAAAGTATTTGAAGCAATTCGTTACAACGATGACATCGACGATAACTTGAAATTGCTGTATTCTGAAGCAGTTCTTGGTACTGACAAACAAGTCAAAATGCGCATCAAGAGTAGAATGTCTAACTTCCGTAGAGGTTTGGTGTACGTATATTCCTACAATTTTCATGAATTAATAATCCAAATTAATAGTAAGAAATATATTTATATTGTAAATTGTGAGAAGAGTACAAGTAATTGTAAGGGCTATTTATTAATTTTTCAGAAATCATCCAAGGGTAAAGGCACTGGACATGATGCATGCCAAGAATTATATGAATTCAAATGTCCAAGACATTCATAAAAAAATTCAGGAATCCAAGACCAAAGACCTGAAAGTTGCTAAGGCAATTGAGTAAGTGCAATAAATTCCATTAAATAATTTGCACTTCAATAGTGAAATGTGAATAATACCTTCAGCCAGTGACATGTAAATTTTATTTTTTAGAGAAGAGCTGCAACGCAAATGGGAGGAAAAGATTGGTAAATGATTTTTGGTAGAATTATTCATGTGCAATCGTATTTCAATTGTAATATATTGTAAAATGTACAGTTGATTAATATCTTTTATTATGAACATCAGCTCATGCTGCTGAAAAAAAGAAGGATAAAGAGGAGAAAGTTCTAAAGGAAAATAAACTGTCTGAAATGGTCCAGCTGGAAGAGGACGAGGAATATAAATTTGATGAGACACAGCCAAGTGGAAGTGTTCAAGGTTTCCACAACTATGTTGAACTTGAAAATGGAGGTATTACTTAGATGAGAAATTATGTAATTTTATTGCATTTATTCATTTCATAAATAATATGAAATAAATTTGCAGCCGAAGTTTTCGTTGAAGTTGAGAACAATGCCGATGATGCAGCTGAACAAGAGGTTAACTTGAAGACCTATGGTAAAGGCAAAAGATTTGTTAAATCATTAGAGTCTACATTTGACTGTAACTTCAAAGTAATATATTGTAAATTATTTTATTTTGCATCTGGATTATTGCATGTATTATTTCAGATCACTTTCAAGAAAGAAATTAATTCCAAAGTCCAGTACTCCTAAGGATGATGATGTGCCCGAAAAAGTTAAAGGGACGAAAAGGAGTCACACTGAAGAGGATAAATAACAATTATATTATTTATTCTCAGTATTTCAAATATCTCATTCTCCTCTTAATAAAAGAATTTATTTTTAGGTTTGATAAAATTATAAAGAAGAGAGACAGCAAGTATGTATTTGTTTATAATTTTATATTTACTACAATTCTTCATGCTGCATTTTACAGAAAATAATATTTATTCAAATTTAGCAAATGCACATTAATTTCATTTCATAGGAATGTGGACATGTCTTTTTCTTCCAAAGATGAGAGCGGTCAACTTGACGAGATTGCAAATTCATTCAATGCTAAGGCTTCCAGGTGACTTGAGACTCAACTTCAATAATTAATATATTTTGTCATGGTGATATCTCATTGAATTCTAAATATATTCCTTGTGTACTACTTAATATTTTTAGCACAAAGTTGCAGATTGAAGAAATGAAGACGGTCAAAGCCATTCGTAAGTGTACCAAATCAATCTCCAATACTGGTTTGGAACAAGCGGCGTACTACAGGGGCCTGTCTGTAATAAAAGGCTTCAACCTGGCGAAGTACAAGAAAGAAGTTCAGAAGGATCTCCAAGATGAAGACGATGATGACAGCGATCTTGACATTCCCATGAAAAAGGGAATTTCCAAGCCACAGAAGCAGTAAAGTAGTTGTTTATTTCATTTCAGTTTGAATTTATGCATCACATCTTTCACAGGTCACATTGGCTATGATGAGGGTGGTGAATTATACCAGAACCAAGAAAGCCATCCCGACTTGATGTTTAATTGGTTATGGGAAGATGAATAAATTCACAACATAAACAACTTCCATTCAGTGCTTCTTGTAACTTGACGTGAATAAAACAATTCTGAAGAAAATATTTCTTCTGTTTCATTTACGAAATATATTTTTAAATCTCTCCATCACCGAACTGAACCTCCAAACAAACTTACAAGTAATAC
This sequence comes from Haplosyllis leylae, assembly GCA_038406175.1. NCBI lineage: Eukaryota > Metazoa > Annelida > Polychaeta > Phyllodocida > Syllidae > Haplosyllis > Haplosyllis leylae. The sequence continues at coordinate 24,579 of JBCAUG010698199.1, read as the reverse complement.
GGAATAAGCCGCTAGAATGTAATTTTGTTCATTCTTAAGAAAAAAGTTCATATGCGATTATATATTTCCTGAAAATAATTTATGTCAAATATTTTATTCCAAACCACATTGCAAGTAACGCGCAACGATCCTTTGTCATTGCACCATCACAAATTCCCTCAAATATTATTTATCAGTCACTTACACTATCGCAATATTATTCCAATGTCATATCTGCCATAAATGCCACAAATGACATATCTGCCAATTTAAGAAAAACTCGTAAATCTCAATACAACTTTTGATATTTAAGCCAACTGTAGAATTCTTAAAAATTTTAAACAAAGCCTTTTTGCTTTTAAATTTCAAAGCAAAATTGTATCCTCTTTGGTACACACTCCGAATCAGTCAATAGGTATTGATGGTCTAAAATATCTTCGAATGAATAGTTATTACTAAAGATCCTTGAGCCATTGAAATCTATGCTGGTAGCCAAAACGGAATAGATATTGAAGGCCTCTTTCATGACATTACGAACTTTTCCATTTATCTTGACCTCATAATGGGATCAGATACTCAATCAAAGCTTCTATTCTGAGAAGAACCAATAAAATAAAGCTTGATCAAAGAAAAAAAACATTTGGCAATAAAGTTATATTGGCTGGATGCTGTAAATGGATCGTAATTGCATTACCTCTCAAAGTATTGACAGATTGTTTAGCCGGATTTACACAAATATCGGATAATAACATCATGACGAAAGACAATAAATGCTTTAAGAGGCTGTAAAAATAGACTCAACATCAGTAAAATTATAAAATCTGGAAAAGAGTTCTGATTGTATGAACCACTAATGCTGACGTCATTACTAGCAGTGAATGAAAAAACACTGTTTTAGGACGTTGTATATTTGTAAAGGATTAATTGTTGATGGTACTGTTATTTGTTCTGGTAATTCACTATGGAAGAATGGCCAAAGAAATCCCCTTGGCAATGGTCCGATAATTAATTGTGCGTGCACCCATGCACTTGTGAATGAGAAGACGTTCAACATATCAAAAAGTAGCAAAATGATAGTAATATATGTACATAGGTGCCAAGGCAACTCTATCAGCACGTTCATGAAGTAAGGATTTGAAGGGATTTTTACCGCCGCGTGCGTAGTACGACGGGAAGGTAATGTTTTCACAGGTGTGTGTCTGCTCAAAGGGTGGGGTACCCAGCCAGGTACAAGTCAGGACTTGTACGGGGGTACCCAGCCAGGTACAAGTCAGGACTTGTATAGGGGGTACCCCAGCTGGGTACCCCCCTCCAGAATAGGGCAACAGAGCAAGCACTTGCTATGCGGCAGGCAGTATGAATCTTGTATTCACGCAGGAGGACTTTCTTGTCTTTCACTTTTTCCCAACAAATCACGTTTCAAATATAAGTAACAATATTTTAGAGGGACAGAAATATTTACTGCCCATATATGTAGTATGACAGGAAGGCAATGTTTTCACAGGTCTGTGTCCGTTCACAGGGTGGTACCCCTCCCCCAGCCAGGTCCAGGTCAGGATGGGGGGTGGGGACCCCAGGATGAGATAACCCTCCCCCCAGTCAGGTCAGGTTGGGACCCCTCCTACCCCAGACAGTTCGAGCACTTAAGATCGAGCACTTGCTACGCAGCGGGCGGTATGCCTCTGGCATTCACCCAGGAGGACTTTCTTGTAATTTGTGATTTTAGTGCATTGTTCTTAAATAAAGGTTCATTTTAGCCTTTCACTACCAAAGAATCCGCCCTTCAGATGATCATGTCACAATTAAGCAAATTGTCCAAGGAAGTTCAAATAGGAATATCGGTGGCTCATAGAATTTCCCAAATACGACAATCAAATGTGACAGATCTGTCAAATCTGACAGAATTAAATGAATCTTTAAGAATTATCACAATTTAAATTTTAAAGGTAAGGTTTCTTTAACATTTCCAGTACTTGCTAGATTCAAATTATCAACACATATACTATAGCAAGGAATAGAAATCCACTTTTACATCATCTGACACAAATGTGCATCATGAACATAAGTAGAATGAGTTGCAAACCCCGTTTGAGAAATCCAGGATCCTCCATTGCTAGCTGAGACAGTCAGAACTATTTCCAATCGAGTTTTTCCTAAATAACACAAATCTGACATCTCTGGCATCTTTGTACAAAACTGACAACAGGGCTTCAAAATTTCAGCAAAAAATAAAGTTGCCTCCGGTAGGAGTTGAACTCACACCACCAACCATCTATGGATTAGAATTCTAATGCCTTCTGTCATTCCTTGCCAGTCTCAGATTTTCAGACCCTTACAAAAGTCATGCTCTATTGAATCTTGAAATGATCCAAGTCCAACAAAGAGCATTCTGTTCAATACATATCTCTGTGGCTGAGTGGGTAAGGCATTAGAATTCTAATCCATACATGGTTGGTGTTGTGAGTTTGATTCCTACTGGAGGCAACTTTATCTTTTGCTGAAATTTTGAAGCCATTTTGTCAGTTTTGTATAAAAAATGTCAGATTTGTGTTATTTCGGAAAAAATTGAATCTTGTCAACCAGACCAGAACCTCAATCCAGTTTTTCCTAAATAACACAAATCTGACATTTCTGGCATTTATGTACAAAATTGACATCGAGGGGGTTCCAAATCAGCAAAAAATAAAGTTGCCTCCAGTAGGATTCAAACTCACAACACCAGCCATCTATGGATTAGAATTCCCATGCCTTACCCACTCAGCCACAGAGACCTGTGTTATGCTCCAGTTCACTTTTTGGACATTGAATCATTTCATGATTCAAAAGAGCATGACTTTATAAGGGTCTGAAAATATGAACATAACACAGGTCTCTGTTGCTGAGTCGGTAAGGCATGGGAATTCTAATCCATAGATGGTTGGTGTTGTGAGTTTGAATCCTACTGGAGGCAACTTTATTTTTCGCTGATTTTGAATCTCCTTGATGTCAATTTTGTACAAAAATGCCAGAAATGTCAGATTTGTGTTGCTTAGGAAAAACTCGAATAGCTCAGTCGGTTAGAATACCTGTCTGTCCAACTCTTTGGTATGTGTTCTGTTCAAACTCCCATCAATGCTTGACAAGCATGTGAGCAAGGGGTTCGTATGCCATGTTGACCACAGGAGGTTGACAGATATTGCACCAGATAGGAACCTGAAGAATAAATCACATACAGGTGACAAAACATACAAGTGAGGTCATCCATCCCGGCATTGAAACCTAGGGTGGATATTAACACAAGTCTAAAATAGCTGAAGCAGTGGTCCCAAGGAAAGGACGAATGTACTCTAAAAATTTTACAGAAAGAAAATGTTATCAGCCGATACCTATCTTAATGTGACAGGATCCACATCCGCCTGTTTGGATGCCCAGTGATGTCAATCAGTTATGCACTTACCAAATCACTTGTGTTCATTAAGCACCTTAAGTACTCATTAAGACACCACAAGTACTCCCTACTGTCAATCAAACAGCATTTAGTTTTGCTATGAATGACATAGCTTTTGTTATGGCTCTACAGTTCAAATCTGAGAAACAAACAACGACCATCTCAAATACAAACTACAAGATCTCCAAGATAGTCTACAATATTTTCAAAATCCAAGGAAAGCCATATCTTTTTAATAGAAATTTTAGCTTCATTTTGTGTACAACACCTTCAAAGTAGTAGTAATGGTTCTCAGTAAGAGTGCTGATTTTTCACATAAAGGAACATAACACTTTGCTTTTAGTTCAGATGGCTTTCTAAATGTTTTAAAATCGAAGTTAAAGTTTTTCAACACTGTAATTTGGCTCAAGGCTCTTTGAAAAGTCAGAGCCTTTTTAAAGTAAATTTTCAGTTCTTTTCAAAAAACATTTAAACTGGACTTTGTTATTTAAATAAGGTAAATTTAAAAAGGCTTTCTACATTTGAGTCTTGTTTTTATAAAACTTTGGAAAAAAATTTGACTGAAAGTATTTTTTCTTTCTAAATCCCTGTATTTGTTGAGATAAAATATATTCTACTGAGCCATGTACACTCAGTGGGGAATTATGTGGACAAAAATTTTACTAAACATTTTTGCAATATGTGTCACTTCTGCAAATAAAGAAGTCCAGTTGGATTTCATTTAACTATGATACGGGAAAGTTTGTTACCTTTGTGCTGATAAACCTAGAAATTTTGTGATCATGCTGCCATCTTGCACTGAACCCAGAGAGGGTACATTAACAGCAAAGTGGTCTGATATTCTTTGTTCTAGCCAGAATAATTCCAATCCATCAGTAATAACCCATGTCCAAAGTGAAGTGGCTTATGAAACAGAATTCAGTTTGAGGTTCTCCTATTTCAACGCATGTCTGGTTAACACCATTGGATAAGTAGCAGACTTCTAAACCAGTGATGGTCAGTTGTCAGTTGAATTCTTGCTGGTCAGTTGTCAGTTGAATTCTTGCTGGAGGCACCTTTCCTGTTTGCTAGAACGTTTAACATCCCTTGATGTAAAGTTTGTACAAAAATGTCAGAAATGGCAGATTTGTGTTATTTGCGAAAACTTTCAGTTTTAATGTCCTTGCCCGCCAAACGTTCTCAATTTAATTCACTTATCACCCTCGGATTATTGGCATGCATAATTGAGTCAGTGGATTTATCATGATTAGATTAATGGACGTTTTGCTTGGTTTCACACTTTTGATCGATTGCGAAAGCATTGTGTGTCGTGTTCATTGTACGTTGAAGACGGAAGACAACAGCGAGCTACTCAAGAAAATTCACAAGTGTGAAAGTATGTAGTCACTCCTGTCTTCAAGCAGTCTTGTCAAACATCAAAAATCTCTTAATGCAATTTCTTTTTAACGCACATAAATCCTGAAAGTTAAACCCAGAATATTTTGCCAGTGTCTTTATTTAAACTTGACAAATTTATTTGGCGAACTTTCTGTACAACTGAACACCCTTGTGACAATTTCTCCGCAGGAAAAAAAATCACATGGCACATACATTAGCAATGAGTGCAGAAGATCATTATTATTTTAAGTTATCGATGAGTTTTACTCGACTGTCATCAATTAGCTTTGAAAGACAATGTTGAAATAAAATTATTTAGTTATGTACTCCGTCTGTTTTCTGTTTATCAGAGACGCAAGAAAGTCAGACATAGCCGAATGAGGACTTTGTTATGAAGGTGTGTATTTTTTCGCAAACATTGTATTGAATTCCCATGTATTATCATGTGGGTTTCATTTAAATAGTCAAAGTCAAAGACAAGGATACTTTATTTGACAGGAAAGCATTTTTGAAAATAGAAAAATGAATAGAACATTTGCCTTAAAGTACTTTAAGATTTCAGAATAAAAATTGCTGCCGAGATTGACTCAGACACCTTTATTATTCAATCTATGTATTCGAGTTTTTGCTAAATTAACAGCAGTACAAAGTTGACAGATCTGGCAATTACTTCTTTCTCTTTTTTCTCTTTGTTAAATTTGTTACAGTTAAAGAAAAATTTTGTGGGATATACTATTAAATCTTCTTATCAATAATAAGTATCAAAAGAACTGACATGTCCAGATATGTACAAGAAAATTCAACTGAAACTGAAACACAAAAATGCCAGATCTGTCAGATCTGACATATCTGGCAATTACGGAAAAACACGAATGGGTAAATGCTTTAAAATGCAACGTGGATGCGCAGATGTTATCACAGTTGTCTTTTTTCTCTGATTAGACTGTCATACCAAACTGATTTATGTTTTTCCATTTCAGAAGGAGCAGAGAAAAATGATAGGACTGCTTGTGAGGATTTGTGTGAGTATTACCTTTGTTTCGAAACAGCTGGTGTTTGGTATTTTGTCAGCCGTGTATGTGCGTGTGTGTGTGTGTGTGTCTGTCTGTCTGTCTGTGTCTGTTCATACTCTAACTTTCGAACCACTTGAGCCATAACTAGATCCAGTTAAAGTGCCAAGGTCACCGTGTTAAAGTCAAATCAATAAAAGGCCTTATTTCACATAACTTTTACTTCTCAATGATTGTATTCCATTGAAGCTTGCTAAAAGTGCAGGGTCATCCTGAGGTCAAGATCATGTTAAATCATACTAAGTTCAAATTTTAAAAATTATTTTCTGCCTAATTTAGATGTTTTGTGATCGATCTATGCTGTTACATTTATCGTATTCTTGTATTACCAGTGGTGATACACATTCTGGACGTATATCCCCTTTGATTAACCTTTGGAATGTTGCCATGAACATCCATCTGTTATCAATAGATCATTACCCGCCTAGAAAGACAGCAATTATCCAATTGTCCGCGATTGATTTGTAGATTTGATTTTCTGTAGGTGCTATCAGTAGCTAATAAACTATTTAGAACGGACAATTTGGAAAAACAAAATCAGTGATCAAGAAACATCAGAAATGGAAAAGGCAATAGAAGAATTGTTCGGTCGGGTGTCAGTTAAAAACATGACAAAGTAATGTTATTTTACAAAATTTGTTGTTGAATTAATGGCAACTTTCAAAACTTTCTCGATTAGATGCAGGCAAACAAAATATCTGATAAATTCGTTTCAAATGCTTTTGTCAAATTTTACTCTCCTCAACTCAACTGTATTTTCAGAGGTCTGAATGAGCGCAAAGAACTGTATAGTAGAAATGTATGGTATTTTTCCATTTTTATGGTCCCCACTAGCTGATTATCAGCTTAGGGAACCATACTACGATCGACTTCGACTAGTCTGTACATTGCGAATCCAAAATTCTCACTTGGAAGGGGTTGCTTTGATTTTGGCATTGGTAGTATGGTAATGCTGGGGACCATTTGAACCCCTGAGGTACTCGTTAAGATTACCTTGTCAAAAGGCAGGGGTGAATTCAGACATACAGCTGAAACTCGATTTTTCTAATATTTCCATTGCTTCATTGAAGTTGAAAAAAAATTTAAGGATAAACCTATAAATATATTTACTGAAAACATTACTAGCTTTTGTGACAGTTTTGCCCTTTATCATCAGCAAAGGCATCCACTGACTTAAGGATTGTTGTGGATTAAGTGAATGGAGTGTTAAGTGACAGGTCAGATCCTAACCCATTAAAGCTATTAATGATATTGATATTTTGCTATAAAGACAAAAACATATTTAATATTAACGTTGCAAAAGAAATTGAAAAGGTGTGTGTAACTTACTTAGGTGAGTACATGGAAGTTTAAAATGTCTTGCCCCCATTTTTTTATTTTTGGTATTTATTTGCGTTGTAGATTCCTCATTTTCAACTCTAGTGCAACACCTACTGACCACTTGGTGGCCAGCATTGCAGCTTACCTTTTTTACCAACTTGTAGATCTACACGTGTCTGCAAGCATTTGGTGGGGTTCAAGCCCACAATCAAGTTTGAGCCACTCAGGCTCGACTGGAAATAGTTTGGATTTTATTCTTCAGCCATTTTGTTATTGTTCTCACAAGTAGTGTTTCTTGTTGAAGTGCATTCTCTATTCCTGTTGAAGGAAAAAATACGATGCTACAAGTAGGATAGAAATTCCGCAAGACTACTTTCTACTCAAAGCTTGGTTTCCCATCACTTTATTTCCATAGATATCCAAGTAATGTCTTCGGAGTGTAATTTAGGACTGTTGCAAAGCCCCGTGCAGATTCGTCCTCGGATTTTGTTTGATTGAATATATCACCAGAGATTACAATGTTTCAACACGGCACCTTCTCTATCTTGTCCTCCATATGAGTGCTAAATGCATTGCAATAAATCATCACAAATTGTCTTTTTTACAGAAATATTCCATTTGACTACATAAATCATGTTAAGAGCGATTCTTTGAAATTTAGAATGAAAGCGCTAGAGGATTCTCTCAGTTCCTAAACTTCAGTACGACGAAGAATTTTATTTGGCGATTAAAACAATCACACACTTCTCTCCGCGTTTTCCTCCAAAATGTGCAAATCACATTTATTCACACTTATTGCATACTCAGTTCAGGAATATATTTTGATGTTGTGTTAGCTTGGCGCTGATTGTCTTCAAAGAAATTATATCAATTCTCATGTTTAAATTTCTCCAATGGAGAAAAATTAGCAATTATCCATTGACACAATGATAAATATCCCCAAGAGAGAATACTTAATGCATCATATTGACACAATGTTAAATTTGTTCAATAGAATAAAATCAGTGATTTCTTATTTACACAAGGTTTAAATTTCTCCAATGGAGAAAACTTGATGGTTCATTTTGACACAATGTTAAGTTTCTTCAATAAAGAAAAATCAGTGATTTGTCATTGACACAATGCAATGGCGAAAACTCAGTAACTATTTTTTGACCCAAAAATAAATTTCTCCAATGGCGAAGACTGGATGGTTCATATTGACACAATGTTAAATTTCTTCAATGAAGAAAAAATTATGAGGTCACATATGATGGTCATCAACTCAAAATGTCCATAAAAATATTTTTGACCAATTGTGAAGACCTTCATATATGACATCAAAATTGACCTCACTATGTGTGAACCTCTTTGTATCGTTATTTTTATGAACCTCCTCTATAGTCCAGCTTTTTGACCTTTTGACATTTGACATCTTTTTGACAATTTGACATCTTTTTGACATTTTGGCATCCTTTAGACAATTTGATACATGACTTAGATTATCTAAAACATCTCAGCCAATGACAGGACTATTTTCGAAATTTGACATATTTACACACTTTTGAAATTTACTAAAACCACCTCAGCCCATCACAGGGTTATTTTTGGTTTATTGCAATTAATTGAAATCAACAATTGGCAGCCTCCACGACCCCTGATACCCGCAGACCTCCCAGGCCTGGCAGATGTAGTAAGCACGCACGAGATCTGGATACCCCATTTATAAATTGTGATTCATCAATATAAAAAATTGATAAATTCTCAGGACCCCTAACACCCACAAGACTCCCCACATCCCGGAAGCACAGCAGATGTAGTTAAAACTCACAACACGCAGATACCCTTTTGGGTACATTATGATTCACTGTAACCAAAAATTGACAGACCCTAACACCCCTGATAACCACAAGACCCCCCCCAACCCCTGACACCCAGATGTCCCGTACCCTTGACACCTCCTAGACCCCCATACATTTCCAAGACAGTTTGGTCTGTGAGAACAGTTTTTTCACTACTTTTTTGACCCACTAGAAATTGTAAGATTCCACTCAAATTGCTTCTAAAATCAAGACAAAGCTAGAACCCGATCAATAAGGCGACTCCGAGAATTACCCATCGGAGATTATGACTGATCGATTGAAACCATGCAAGTTGGAATTTTGGGAAGATACATATGTTATTACATACAATATATATTACACTATCGGCTTTTTTGACAGTTGCGCCTCATGATGCTAGACCAGTTAACCAGGGGTCAGGAGCCGGTGTGAGCACCAAGAGCGGAGGGTGAGCACATGAGCGCAAAAAACATGATTGCGATCACAAAGTGATTGCAAGAAGCTTTAAACCTTTGTGCACTCCCAAAAATGCACTAAATTGAAGCACATTGAAGTTTCATTAAAGTTTTTTGCAATTTTTTGCTTTCTTTTGAAATGTTAATCTCAAATATGAGATGCATTTGGATAAATTGCAAAATGCTAATAAATTCCAATATATTTGTAGATTTGGCCATCATTTTTTCAGATTCATTGAAGCAATAGAAATATTTGAAATAATGAAATTTCTATCAAAAAAAACACATTTGGAACATTTACCCTCATCTGTTGACAAGTTAATCTCAATATTGACTTAACTCTCTATTCATTAAAATCACAACAATCGATGAGACTCTCGAGTTTTACATGCTAAGCCAAATTTACATTTTAAGCCGGAATTTACATTGAGGGATTTCAAAGAAGTTCGGCAAAAGTTGCCTCCAGTGGGAATTGAACCCACAACACTGACCACCATTGGATCAGAGGTCTAATGCTTATCCAATTGGGCCATCAAGACATGTGCTACTTGGCAGACCTTGAACTGAAGTTCCATTTCGGACTTGGATCATTTCTAGAATCATTAGAGCATATCTGATGTAAATTCTGGCTTAAAATGTAAGATTCTATCTTATCATGAAAAACTCAAATGGACGCCATTGCTAGTGACAATGAGGCAAACTACCACAAAACTAGCAATGATATTTTCGTTAAAGTAGAGTTTATGCTCTCATTTACGTAGGAAATGTTAAACTTAACAATATTTGATACCTTAAAATGCACCCAGATTGTAATATCTGCTTCTCTGTCAGGACAGTTTATTTGAGAAATTTCTGTCAAACCTGATATTAAGGACTCTCTTTACATGTCTAATAAAGACAAGAAAATGAAGTCAACACGCGTCTCAGAGGAGTGTTTTGTCATGAAGCTGTCAGTGGCGTTTAATCCTCTTGTTCCATCCCGTCGGCTGCTTCATACAGATTAGACTTGGCAGACATTACGTTTGGTATTAGTAGACCATTCATCTGTTTAATTACTTGAAGAAATCACTCGGTCCAGCATAAAATTTGTACTTGAAACACCAGAAGAAGGACAGTTAATGCAAACTGTAAGCTTCGCCTTTAAAAATTTAGATCACCTACAATATTAGATTGAGCTCGAAAGAAACCAATAAAAAAACTAGAAAGTACTATTTTACGATGTTTCTTAGTTTAGACAAAATTGTTGTATCCCTCATTTTAAGTACTAGCTGTCCTCGTGGTTGTTGCCATTTTTCATCATAAATTTACTGCTCAGTGTAGCACAGTTTTAGTCACACTCCGGGTGTGCCACGCTGCCATATGTCATCAAATCAACTCAATTTTTTCTTTCAAACTTCAATGTGTAACGGCTGATCTCGACGAAGACTTCATTGAAACCATAGCTGCTTTAAGAACAAATTTGATGCTGGATCAAAACCAATTACATGGTGATCCTTTCATTACATATGTAAATTATACATACTATGTTATTTTCTATGTATGTAAGTAATTGCACTAGTCTATTTATACTCAAATGTCTGTAAGGGCCATTACTAGCAATGATCGCTAATTCAGTTGTCCAATCACCTCCACGGACATTATTTATAATGCTATTTTATCTAGAGACATGACAACTATGCCTGGAATAATAATGCCAGTTTTGGTAAAGTTTCTTCTCCGGCGACACTTGAATTAAGAAATTTCAAATTCTTGAGAAATTCAACTTCATAAACAAACTCGATTATTCTAAATTTCAGAAACTTAATTCGAATGTTTTAATTGCTGCACTCTTTGTAGAAATAGAGGATGCTACTTTTAAGAGCAAAGTGAAGATGACAGTACACTTAAATGAGATGACAGTTTTTACATTACATCATTCCTCAAGAGGACAATCTTATTTCTCTATCTTAATTAGTCATGAGATGGGAACATTTAACTGGATCTGTATAGAGACACTTACTACGTTCAATTACAGATTTTATTGGCGTCCCGCTTACAAAATTGTAGCATTTACTGCATTTGATGGTTTATTTTAACAATTCAAATTGCTTTAAAGTAATTGCAAGTTACCATATAATTTAATTCTTACCAAACAATTACACACACACACACTCATACACACACACACACACACACACACACACACACACACACACACACACACACACACACACACATACATACATACATACATACATACATACATACATACATAAAACTACTTGTATTACAATCACCGACGTTAAGTGGGAGCTTTGCTGATCAGGAGAGCTCATAATGGTAGCCTCCAGGCTTTAACAATGCCTACTGCAGTGTAATCCATGTCCCGAAAGTTACATTTGTATTGAAATGTCACTTTATGTAATGGGACAAAATCTGTAAAGAGACACAAAATTTCCATATCTCACTTAATTCAGAAAAATAGTCACTTTAACATAAAACCTCGAGAATGATGTTATTTTTCTCAATTGTATGCAAATAAAACCAAGTGAATCTGCTGAGATGATTTACATTTATTTGAATGTGAAATGACGATCAATTTTGACAATAGTCTTGAACGTTAACTCTGTAACGCAAGTAAACCCCTTGAGATCAGGTATCTACGTTTGAAAGTAAAGATGAAAGTGCTCCCTATCTCCGAGTCCTTTGCCTTTTCTTTCTTTTAAAAACTTTTGACACCTTACGCTATTCATCCGAGGAACAGTTTCTCCTTGATAATTTCCACCGTGGAGCTTATTGTTCTCCACAGGGAAAGTGACACCTGCCAAGGAAATTGGCATCTTGAGTGCACTGACCCGGGTGCACTCAAAAGTGCACTTTCCTGAAAAAAACATTTGGTTGGCATTGTGACACAACTTCTCAGGGTAAAATTAATTCAGAAACTCAAATAAAGTGACGAAATATTGGAAATCTTACTTTAAATGTATGAATTTTGGTACTTTTTACCTTGTTCTGGGAACACCTAAGTCCACAAATTTCATCAGATTTTTCATCAACTTCAAGGTCACAAATCCACCAGAAATACTGATCACAGAACTTAATCCTTTTACACACAGACAGGTCGGTATCCAGACATTATCCAGTAAAAATTTCAGACAGAAACTCATACTCCTTCATGGTGTAAAAATTAATCCAAAATTGCCAATATTTCGAACAGTGATGCATACAGTTACGTGACAGAACAAGCAATGACCAGGGGAGGGCGTGATGGCTCACTCCGTGTGACTCAGTGGCTCTCCGTGCTATTGTCTTCACTTTGGCCCAGTGACTTTGAAGGCCACTGCAGCCTGCTTAAAAGGCAAATTTGCATATTGCGTCAACTCCACAGGACCAGGGGGACCCCAAACAATAGACTTGAACAGTGTTCAAAAATCTTGAACATTAATCAACCCCTGAATAGCAACAAAAGGTTAGGCCAAGAAAAGTGAATTTTGTAGGTTACTGGTCCATAGTTGCTCAAGGTGTCCAAAGTTTTTAAATCAGTTAAACAACACGCTGTCGTTGTTTCAACAAAATAATTTATTCTCAGGCCTAAAGGCCCTCGAACAAATTATTTTAGTTGAAACAACTTCAGCTAGTTGTTTAACTATCACGTAAAATATATCGAGGAATTTGAAGTAAAGTCCGAACAAGATTAAATCATGAAACATCAATGTTACAGCATCGTATGCATGACAGAAATTTTTTTATTTAAATGGAACCAGTGATCTTATATAGTGAGATTCAGTCTTCAGAATCAAGATATATGTATTCTGTTTCAGTTTCTCAGTCGCCGACCAAATCCGTACACTGTTTACACAAGGGACACAATTGATCCTCATGTCGATCCATATTCACAAGTCTTCTTCTCTTGACCTCTCCGAAGCTAACTTTTCACTTGTCCCTATCAGTCTGTTAATTACAGTTCTTACTACCATTACTTTATGTTTTGTTTCTCATCGGGATTCTTATTTTTGACTTGTGTTGTCCCTGAATATCAGCTTACATAGTGCCATGTATCGGATTTGTCAGTCCTGTAGTCTGTTCCTTCATGCATACGCTCATTCGTTTTTTACGCTTCAATCAACAGCAAAAGATTCACGAAAAGTACATTTTAGCTTGGTACATTTGGGTTTTTCACGATACACGTTTCTGTCAGATTATCTGACAGATCTCTACACGGGAACGAGCAAAAAAATTTCATCAAAAATTGCCCCCAGTCAGGATTGATTTTGGACCTTGGTCATTTCTAGAAACAATCGAGTTTTCCCTAAATAGGGATGTATTCTGTACATTCTACAGAATCATGAGAAAACAAAAAAAAACAGTAGCAAAATGTTACCCCAAGCAGGGTTGGGTTTGACTTTCATGTCTTGCATGTTACCACTGAGTTAATTCCCCTATCTGCTGGAAGCCTCAGCCCTTTAGATCCTTATGTAGGACTTGGAATCTATAGAGCATGACTACATAAATATCTAAAGGACTGAGGCTTCCAACAGATTAGCTCAGTGGTAGCATACAAGACATGAAAGTTGGAGGACAGTCAGTGCCTGGGTTCCAACCCTGCTGGGGGAAACATTTTGCTACTGCTTTTTTTTCTCGGTGTATCTCTATTTAGGGAAAACTCGACTAGAGCATGACTTCATAAAGGCCATGAAGATTCAGGCTGGCAACTGAACTGGGGGCAATTTTTTACTTTTTTTTTGCTCTTCCCTGTGTAAAGATCTGTCAGATAATCTGACAGAAACGCGTATCGTGAAAAACTAGATTGATGCAGGCACGTAAGCAAACTGAATTAGACTAACTTACCCACGGAAAGGAAAACGTCTTATGATTGAATTATTGTACTTCATGATGTCAGGAATGTTACATTTGTCGGTTTGACAAAATCCGGAAATTTTTCGAAGCATCATTTTGTTTTTCATTCCCAAATCATACAAATTTCATAAGACTGCCAACAAAGGTTTACACGGGGAAGAGCAAAATAAATTCAGCAAAAAGATTGCCTCCAGTGGGGATAGAACCCAGAACCTTTTGATCTTTATTCTATTTTTGTCTGAGTTTTTTATTTAATTTAATTCACTCAATTTGTTTATTTATTTATTTAGTGCTCTTTCCTGTGTAAGCTTTTGTTGGCAATGTTGCCAACTTTGTATAATTAGGGGAAAATTGATTGAAGTTTAGTTTTGAATTTAAATGAAAGGCCAGTCATGGATGGGTTTAAATTCTTGAGTGGATCTTGATTTCTTTCATTTTGGCGCGAAAATGCAGAATAATGCCCTGTGATAATCAATCAACCGAGTGCTTGACGGTTACTATCCTCTTTTTGTGCTTCCAAATCGAGTTTTTCACAAAATATCCGAAATTGGCAATAATGGCAATATTGGCATCACAGGCTTTACTATGTGAAAAAAAATTCTAGCAATAAAATGTTACCCCAGTTAACCTAGGAACTCAGCCACTTGGATCTGACGCTCTGCTCTCTGAGCCACTGAGGCATTTGTTATTTGGTTGAGGTCTTAGGTTCAATGCTCACTGGGGTAAAATTCTGCTGCTATTTTTTTTTCACTTAGTAAAGCCTCTGATTCCAATATTGCCATTGTTGCCAATTTTGTGTGTTTCTGAAAAACTCGAATGCATGGAGTTTCTTCCAACACAAATCCCTATGTTGAATTGGGTGAACAACTTTGATTTGCTACTAAATTTGAGGTTCAAAGAAAGCTCCACAAACTAAAAAAACTAATCCAGCAATACTGAATTGTATTTCCCACTTACTCTTCATTGTATTGGTTTCACTGAATTAGTTAAAGTTGGACAGGTCACGGAGGAGAAAAACCCACATGCTTTATAAAGGTATCTATTCTATTGTCCTAATTCTCAACCACAAAGTTAACAAATACCTATGGCCATACAGGTTATTACGTTATAAAACATGGTTTATTTGCATTTAAGATCCAATGACAATTGAATGGTGGGTCCTGCTATTATCAGTGGTTGTCTACTGTGTCTCAGGATATGAGGATGTAAAGGAAATAAAGACGGATAGCTAAATGTATTTATGTGAGTGTTTATATGGATAATGACCTGCTGCTAGTCTTCTGTTACATTCAAATGTTACAGATGGTACTTTAGATTCCTTCCTCATCCCACAGGAGTAAACCATTCCCCGCTCCACCTTCCTGCGGCAATATTTCAATTAACCTTATTCTTCCCATTGAAATTGGATAGAATATAAAACAGGACCCCTCTCTCTCCCAGGCCTGCTGTTTATGAGTGGATCAATAGTCTACCAACCATTATCAAATATTTTTCCGAGCTTTATGTTTCAATAAAATTGTGAAAGATGAGACTTTGGAAAGAGGCTGCTACTGGTAATTCCTACTTTGGGATAAGTGGTCAAACAGCATTCATTTTATCCAGCTTTATTTGGGGTTTGTATCCTCATATGGTGCATCGCATCTAAAATAAACTTTTGGTAACTGTTAAAATATATGGAGAATGACTGAAGAATTTATCGGTGGTTAATCGTTCAGTGACACAGATTCACGACACAAATAGTAAATTTTCGTAACACTGTTCTATTTAAGCAGTGGTATTTGCACAGCTCCATCTTGATATTGATAATAATTTCTTCTCTGCTATTAACGCTTTGTCAAACTTACCCATGTGGCGAATATGTTGCTCTTTGAAATTTGAATCAAATTGAATATTTATTTGCATAGCAGCACAATTAAATAGTTGTCACTTGTTGGGAATGACAACGCAGAAATGTCTTGAGAGATGTTAGATGTTTCGTCCAAGCCAGATTCGTCTGCTTCAACAAATTTCAACAGTAAAAGCCCAATTCGCTCAGGGTCTCCAAATATGACTTCAGCTGGCTACACTGATACAGAGACAAGTTCACAGTGTACACGTTTATCAATGACCAGTTGGACGTAAAACACGGGTTTGGATTTTTGGTCATCCAATCACTCGTATTTCCCAAATATGTTACATTCCAGGTATCAACTTCACTCATAATCATATTATTATCCATCCCTTAATGTTCTACTTTGATTCGAAATAGAAAGATACGATCATGTCATAAAGTAAACGTGTACTCTTATATGTATAGTTTTTGATAGGCGGCTGGGGGAGTAGTTTATTTTCCATTTTCTGGTAAATGTCGCAGATCATTTTACCTGTTGACAGATATTGCAATCCATAACAAGCCTTTCCTAACAATTGCCTCTTTTCAGTGAACAAATATAGATAGTGCCTCTGCAGGGTAAACAAAAAGATTGGACCCGACAGAATTGCTTTATTCCAGATGTACCTTTCCTTACATGACCTTATATGTTCATGGGAGAACTTTAATAAAAGATGACACTCATTTGTTTACATAATTACCTTTGTTACAAGATTTCACTTTTTATAGTAATGCAAATCATCGTTGCGTTTTAAATAATATTATCCGCAATAGTCTATGTGTCAAAGAAAGGTTTGAACAGTTACCATGCTAATCATTGGATCGTTCAACAAAAGACACGTTGTATTGCAATTGAAAAACTTACATTAAGACAAAGAATTTCAATACTACTGAAATTTTTAATTATTTTGATATGTCCGAGCAGCTGAAATATAAAAATCCACGTAACAAATTAATGGCATTTTTGCGGTTTATCACAGACAAATAACATAAATATCAAGGAGTGAAGAATTTCACTTTGGTGACTCGTTGCCTCTCAATTTTTCCTCGCGAGATGAATAATACTGGATATTTTATGCAAGGCCGGTTTATACAAGGTGAGATTGAACACATGTGAAATGAGATCGAGATGAATATCGGAAAATTCAGAAAACTTGGAAAAACTCAAAATTCCAGTTTGGCTAGAGTGGACAACTTGTGGTAATCTAAATTAATCTCAATCTAGATAGATACAAATCTAAATAATCTAGATCTATATTGATGTGGATTTAGATCTATTTAGATAGCCACCCAAAGTCCCCTCCACCTAAAATGAGTTTTTTCAAGCTTTCTGATGGTAGTTCCAATTTGACCCCACATGGGCTAAATCTCATCTCACATAAACCAACATCATGTAAACCAACTTGTGTAAGATAATATTTTTCACCTTGCGTGGTAAAATTCCTCAAATTTTGGACAAAAACTCGTCCCCAAACCAATAAAGCACTCTTATGAGTCAGCAAATAAGAACAATACAAAAATAGGAAACCGTCTTTGCGCACCAAATAAGCAAATTATCAACAGCGGAAACTGCTAGGGAACCTCTTTAAATTTACTTTTGCATTTTGGGAGTATCTAGTAATCTATTTGTAATTTTATATTTTGACTATTGTGTAATCACAGATTTTGCTTCTGAATCGTTTTACTGGAGACAATTAAGGACATTGAATGTAAAATGCATAATCAATAAAAAGGCATTTTTGTATAAAAGTATGTACATGTGGGTAATTTAGTGATAATGCACTGGGTAAAGCAGGTTACTGATTACAGGGACGTTTCCATGCACTTAATTGTAAGTGGTCTTTGTAATGATGAGCTGGAGGCCTCGGACGTACGCACGTTGTGCCTGGCTGGCTGTGTATTTGGCAGGCTGTTCACCGTTGAGGGGTGTGGTATGGATGTGGCTATCTGCATTGTTAGGGCTTCTTCGTAGTCTGGAGGACTACCGCTATCTTCTGGCAAGCTGTCAATTTCCTCGGTAAGAATTGTGGAAGACGTATGAACTTCGACTCTCTCAAATTGTTCTCTATCCTCCGACACTGAAATGGACAAACTAGTTGTGTCTTCGCCATAGTCATCAATGTGTATATCCATTGGAATGGCGGCATCACCACCTGTATGATCTGGTAACGTAACTTCACTTCCTATTTCTGGCGAAGCGTCATCTTGTAGCACATATTCCAAGTGGGAGTTGGGATGATACGAAGGTGTCAGGGTCAGTGTGTGACTTCGAGTCATTCCTTGTGCAAGAGCATTACTGTGACTGACGGTATCGCTATCACTGTGTGCGTGCGGAGCATCCGAACGATGTAGTCTTCTCTGATTAGACCTCTCCAGATGACATTCTGGTTGTTGCTGTTGTTGCTTTGGTTTCCTTTTCCTTTTCCTGTGACCAGAAACTAATCTTCCACCCCGTCGGCTTGATGATGCTGCTGGAGCAACATTGAAATCTTGCACGTGCGGTAACACGCCCATGGGTAGCAAAGAGCTGTTGCGCTGGAAATGAACTGCACCGTTTTCATAGAGAACATACCCTGTCAGGGCATGCGGATTTTGTATCACACCACTAAACATTTGGTACCCTGTTATTTCACCATCGTTCTGCACTGTGTGATTTGAGATTTGATGACCTACAGTATTACCACTTTGGAGAAGTATGTGGCCATTCTGAGTTGTCACCAGCGTGTGTGTTTCTGGTGAGGGTGACTGAAGTGGAAGAGGCATGTATCCGTTATGGCTACTACTACTGTGGGGTAAATTAGCACCAGAGAGAGGTATATATCCGTTAGCACTGGGATTATGACCTGCACAATCCATAAGCAGAGCTTCCGAGTAGCTCGGAACCATGCTATAGTTGTTTCTGATGTTCATTTCTAGTTCAGAGCTTCCCATGGTACTCACACGAGACATTGTTCCGGTGGAATATGGATCTAAGTAATTGCATCCAAATAATTTATGGACGTGGTAATGGACATAAGCAGTTTTGTATTCTATAAGCACCCTTAAAGGCCACGAAAGCAGTAGACATGAACCAATCCAGAACACCATGTGGGAGACGTACCATGGCAAGTTATGTGGGTCGGCAAAGGCGATCATATACTCCTTGAATGATACATTGAGCAGGTCAAGACCCTCGCGAGTCTCCATGTAATCATCTCTCTGCTCGTGATCCTGGAAGAATTGGGCCCTTTGATCCTCAAACTCGTTCTCAGCTTCAACAGTGGCAAAGGAGAACCCTTTTGAAAATTTGATCTTGGTAGCAGGGTAGGCATCAAGGTCGGCGAGTGTTTTGGAGATGTCCTTACTCCCGCACATGGAGAAATTGAATGCCGAACTGGACGTATGAGAGTTGACTCGCTCGTAATAAACCTGAGTTGTTGTGAACGCATCTCCATTCCGGTACCTTGTGACCTAAAAAAGGGAAATTCCTCTTTCAAAAAGATTTCAATTCAACCAAAATAAAGTGCAGGAACCCTGAAACCTTGGCATAATTTTGAAAAAACTATTACTTTTCTTGTAATATTTCAAAGCTGATTCTTAAGAAGGGAACGTCAGAATCTACAATATTCCATCAATTTAGTGCACTGAAATGTCAGTATAATTTTTAAATTTCTAGCAATCCATTGCCATTCATTTGCAGAATAACACCGTAAATTTTCTTCAATAAAGAACAGTCCAAAGGTTCGCCATTCTTCAGCTCTTTCTGTATTCAATAGATTAATAAAGTTGCGATGGTACACTATTAAAAGATCTCTAAAAACTCGAATCTCTCACTGGACACCGGTAGACCGCCTACAACTGATAAAGATGTTGGGGGCTCTGCAGAACAATCGTGACTTATTGGCTTCAATTAAGTCCCTTACTTTTGCCTTTCATCAGTTTGAGTAAACAAATTATTCTCTGTTTACGAGACATGTCTCTAGTTGCTGACGGGTGAATATATTGGAGAATCGTTATATCATTATTAGTTGTGCGCCGACAATACGAATCATGGTCAAATAAGATTTAATAGTATATTATAGGTAAGGAAATCCAAAAGAGACGAAGTAACCTGTCTTGTTCTTCTGACGTAATGGTAACAGATTGCCTTCCACCAGACGATCGGAAGAGTCTCTTTCATGCTTTCTATTTTGTCATACACAGCATTAACATCCACCTTGTGAAAATAAAAAATTATCAAATCTACATAATTCATTCTTTGAGAAAGGCCAGTCATTGCAAAGACATTAGATGTTACAGTCAAATTTTTTTGAATGGAAGTGCATACCTTGTACTGTAGTTCGATACGAGTGTGTGAGTGCCAGCACTCCACAAGGTATACCAGGTACAACATTAAAACAAAGGCTACAGGAATGTATACATATCTACAAGACATAAAATATTCTACAGTCATAAGGGCACCAAAAGCGAAATGTTATTCAAATGAATAACATTGAACAAATAATGACCTTACAGGCCTCGCAGACTCTATGGGCTAAATTCTCCTAAATGATACTCAGTAATCTTAGTGCGACTCTGGATATTGATTCAAGGTAAGACTTCGGTCATCAATACATAATATCATACAGGCCCATATCCATAAGAACATTATGGAAGAAAGTAACTATCTTGAGATCAGTGATTAAGGTGGGTGAACATATCGTAACAAAATTTGTAGTGGAATTTGCAAAAGCTGCGCATTATATTTTATTGAAGAAGAAGTGAGAAGTGAAATATTAATGTAATAAATAGTTTAACAGCATTTCCATTAAGGATTTCGTATACAGCTCTGCAAACATTTCTTGTCTTTCTCAATTTATTTGCGTTAATTTGGATTCCATACATACCCATCATCGCAGGGGCTGGCTCTGCTTGTTTGTGTGACGGACATTTCATAGAAATTGACCACGGTTCTAGTGGTGACGCTCAGTCGGCACCAGCCGATAGCGACGAGACAGCCGAGAATGAGCACAGTCAGAATGAGACATTTCCAGTGTGTGTCTCGTCTCAGTGAACCGAAAAATGTTTGTTTGATGGGCTTTTGCTGCAAAAGGGAAAAATCTTTCTTCAAATATCATCATACGAGGTTTTCCTAAACAACACATTTCTGGCATTTAAAAATTGCCTCCAGTGGGAATCAAACTCACAACATCAACCATCTATGGATTAGAATTCTAATGACTTACCCACTCAGTCACCCAGACATGTGTTGAACAGAATGTTCTAACTTTGTTTTATGCTCCACTTCATTTTTTAGACTTGGATTCATTTCAAGATTCAATAGAGCATGACTTTATAAGGGTCTGAAAATCTGAGACTGGCAAGGATTGACAGATTGGCTGAGTGGGTAAGGCATTAGAATTCTATTCCCTAGATGGTTGGTGTTGTGAGTTTGATTCCCACTGGAGACAACTTTATCTTTTGCCGATTTGGAACCCCTCGATGTCAATTTTGTACAAAAATGCCAGAAATATCAGATTTGTGCTATTTAGGAGAAACTCGATAAACTTACAGTTTACAATATTTTTCAAATGACCCTCTTGGAAACACCTGGAAATTATCTTAAATGTTGACGCCTGCAGTAAGAGGATTGATTATCTTGAATCCTTAAGTTGTGTTCACATCGCTCCTTAGCACCAGTGTTGACGCTTTGGAATCGGTCTGGAACCCATTTTCAAGCATCAGTCCCAGTATCATTGCTGAACAGTACAATTGCAAAACTATGGTAGCCCTTCTGAACGCCAAGGCTGCCATTCCTACTGAATATACTTCTTAGCTGGAAGAATAATCATCCTTTCACCCCACAAAGGATTTTGTACATTTTAACACCGGGTTTCAGTTTGTTGGTGACAATAACTTCAATTTGTCATTTGAACGGTCCCAGTTTGCATATAATTCAAAGTTATGAGCGATGACCCAAAACTATAAAGGAAAGCTGCCTCCTCTTGCAAATCACCTCTCAGGAGTTATAAACAGGAAAAGCTTAACAGGAACCCTCTCACTTTTATGGCTCTTGAAAACACTAAATGCATAAATAACGAGCACTTGTCTGATTTAACCGGATTCAATATGACAGCTCAAAAATAAAGGCCTGTTTTGTCCCATGCTATTTTCCTATATTGGCATTTATTAATTTGATTTATGACACAAAAGACTTCGGTAAAAAACTACTAAATGCATACAAATTTCCCAGGAGTCATTTTTCAGTGGTAAATTGCCCATGAGACCAAATGATATGGTGTGGTCCATTCTATACATGTTCTGTCTGTCTAAATTCTCAATGGATGCTCCAGACATTTTATTTCTGGATAATTCCTTAATCTAAAATGTACTTTTTAATGTACAGTTTTTCAGTTATAAATAGCATTTAATTCGTGGAAGATGCATAGCGAAAATTTAGTAATAGAACTAGCATAAGGCTAACTGTAAAAGATTTCTCAGGACCAATTCATCACCTGTACGTACTAACTGCTAAAATAACTGAGCAAAACAATAAGACTTACAGAAAAGATAATTTAAAAGAATTTTGAACTTATTTTAAATAGTTTGACAAACATTTCATGTGTGAACAATCCTGAAGAACTCTCGAGCTTTGCGGTTCTTAATATAGTGCAATCTGTTAGTTACTGATTTCCATGTTTCAAATTTTCGTCACTTTTATTGCCTAACTAAGAATGAGATGAGAAGTGTCTTCTTTGAAGATATCGTAAGTGTCTTACCTGGTCAGAATTGGTGTTGAGGTCATGCCTCATACCGCTGTGTTACCTTAAACTTAACAGTAACACTTCCTGTACAGCACTTCCTCGGAAGATTCTCCTTTTCATCCTCAAAACCCTCATCAATTTCTCTTCTCAGCTAAGAGCCTTTGGTTACTAGATCCATGCTTCATGTTGAGCTGTAATGGAGATAAGGTTCTATTCAGAATTGCAATTCCACAGTAGTAATCTCATATTGCTGGTCTAAATGGCCTCTGGCTCTCAATATCACGGAACCCTCGCGTACACAAATGGTATCAGTCAGACTTTGTAATCCATCGGCTGTAACCAGAGTACCCTCCGCAAACAAATGGCAATATTTATAGCAAAGAAACTTTCACCTTTTGGACCACTTGCAGTATCCAGAATATCATACACCAGTAAATGGTAGCAATTTATGAACAAGATACTAAGAATCAATCATACTATAGATTCCTGGTACAGAACCCACAGCTTCTGCCCCTGGTAGCTGCCGCCTAACTGCTGTCTTGTTCTACGGGAAAAGAAAGACTCTAACCGTATACCAGCAAAGTCCCACACAGAGAGATTAATCAATATGGCTGGAAGCAGCTACAGGCATCCTGTGTTGATATTGTTGAGTCAAATGTCTCCTCGACTGGGACAGTATTACTAGTAATCCGAAGCAACATCTTACGGATATTAAAGCTCTGAAGCTCAATGGGTGATTGGACCAATACCTCTGATTAACCTAATTGTTGTCCAGCTGAAGAACGCAGCGGTGGGTAGATTGGGATTATCTCTTCGAAGCTGTTTGCAAAGATACACATTTGATACATTTTGGGACTAGGTTGCCCCTTATGGACATTCTGGCAGCTTCGCGAAAGGATATGCTTTGAGAAAACAGCTGGGTATCCATTTATCTACGAAGGAAACAACGCTCTCCGGCGAAGAATATTAGTATTAAAGGAAACAACGCTCTCGGGCGGAGAATATTAGTATTTAACTACACTGGTTCCTTACAATGAATTTCACAGTGTGCTCAGTTACATGCCATGCAACAATAAATAAGCACTGC
The DNA here is from genome assembly GCA_038406175.1 of Haplosyllis leylae. Taxonomy (NCBI): domain Eukaryota; kingdom Metazoa; phylum Annelida; class Polychaeta; order Phyllodocida; family Syllidae; genus Haplosyllis; species Haplosyllis leylae. The sequence goes on along the minus strand of JBCAUG010698199.1, from coordinate 616 downwards.
TCGCAACCACTGCAAAGTACATTCTTTGCAAATCCATATCTGTTTACACAAGAGCTTTAAACCACGGTCTGAATAACAAGTTGTCATTGATGTAAGTACCAGTCTTTCACAAATGAAATGTAATATTGATTTGAAGGGACTATTGTTCTCATTAAGCTTGCTACTTTAGACATTCTACGGAGGGACTGGTTTTGATCTCATTTAGAGCCTGTAAACACAAACCAACACAGATTGTCAATACACTTTTGTAGGAAATTCCTTTTCCTGTCTTTGTCTTCCTTCTCCGTGAGCCTGTCATATCAATTATACTTTCATTCTTTTTGTGATCAGGACGATAGAAATGGTGAAGGGACGTGACATTAACTGAATCTTACAATTTTGGTAACTGCGGTAAGCGCCACCGCTAAAAAGACAAAGGAACCAATTACTTTCTCACTTACATTGTGCAGTGTGACTAGAATTAATGCGTTTCTTTGTGATTGTCAAGGACAACCCTTTCTTGTACGACACAGCTCAAACGAGGCGCCCCTGAACGGAGCTCAAAATGGTCCCGCGCATTAGCAATCCCAAAATTAAAATCCCAAACTCCCTCTCCCCGTGGGGGGGGGGGGGGGGG
>JBCAUG010698088.1:0-13528 GCA_038406175.1 Haplosyllis leylae | reverse complement strand
TACCTTGGACATGTGGTTTCTGAAGAAGGAGTCAGGACTGATCCTAAGAAGATAGAAGCTGTACAAAAATGGCCAAGGCCATACAATGTGCATACAGTCAGAAAATTTCTAGGTTTTGTAAATTACTACAGGAAATTTATCAAGGACTATGCCAAAATTGCTAGACCCTTGTACAACTTGGTTTCAGGAGAAAATGCTAAGAAGAGAACCAACTTAGTGGAGTGGTCACATGCAGCTGAGGCCTTCCAAACACTAATTAAGAAATGCACTATGGCACCAATCCCGGCCTATGCAGATTTCTCGTTGCCCTTTGACTACATATAGATGCAAGTGGCATTTTAGTCCCTACATAACACGGTGCTGTGTCGTAGGTGTTAGGAACAGAAACAGACAGTTCCTAACACACCCCACTGCGTTGCGATCATGTTAAAGGATGATGGAATTCCAACAATCCAGAACGTTTTTTAGTTATATGCTAATTTTCATAGGTATTCCGTGTACTCATTGAATTCTCCAAATTTCCATCATAAAGTTGGTATTGGAATATATACAGAGGATGTAAAGAAGACTGACCAGAGGCGCTGGAAGCCTATTGTTCCAAATTTGGCTCAATTTTCCCTTGGAACACAAAAAAGGAGAATTCAAAATGAAATGGTAAGGTATGATACATTTGAAGATTGTTGGAAATCCTTTTTGAAAATGTCTTAACTGAGTAGACCTTCCACGACTATTTGTAACAATACAGCCTCCCGTTAACATCACGAGGCAATACGGAGCACGGCCGTCTGTCCTGGACTTGTTGATCATGCCAGATGAGACCTAGCCGGGACGAGTGGAGAGTTGTCCTTCTACTAGTCCTTCCATGGTCCTCCTCTGGGAGTGAGGGGTAGGTCACCCTGACTAGGCGGGAGAGGATGGGGAGGGGTAGGGTCAGCCCATCTGGATCATACCCTGCTCCCTCCCCTCCGCCCTGGACAAAATCACAGACATCCGGGAAAACATTACCTTCCCAGATGAAACTTCTGATCTCTTCAGATAAACCTGCTTGGTCTGTTGCGTGATATTGTTTTTGTGATCGGATTACTATTGTACTGTTACTTTAAACTTTAGCAGAAAGGAGTAAAATTGCCGCCATTTGGTTTCAATTGTTTATTAACATCCAGTTTGCAGCATCGTATGTAGAAATTACAAAGAAACCTGCTGGATTCAAATCTCCTTTGGACCACGAACACCAGGTTTTATTGATACCACAACCGCACATAGCAAAAGAAGAGCTCAGTCCCCCTCAGACGAAGGTAAGTAGGCAAGCTTATCGGGAACCTCAAATGTATTGGAGGCATGACAAAGCGATATTATTCCGAAATTACAAAGAAACCTGCTGGATTCAAATCTCCTTTGGACATGTGATATGGTGTCAGTACTGGAATCACAAACTATTTGGGGCTGTCAAAGAAGTATGATTCGGTCAGTGATTTAATTACAGTCTGTTTAATTACAATTGGATTCGACTCGTTGAATATAGGGGAAAATAGCATGGAAAGCATGGTTTCGGGTCATTGCACAACCTTACGTGAACATTTTCTCTCGATGAGGACATCCTACTTGACATTGACTTCGCTTCGGAAATGTCCCTTAATTCATTGCTTCGTATCACGAGGAGTTAGTATGAATATGTAATTTGCAGCAAGGTGCCGATGAATTTCTCGTTGTCAACAAATCGATCGTAGACCAAACAGGCAACTCTTGCGACAAAGTCGGAGTTTCTTACGGGGCGTTTGACAGGCAACCAAATAGATGCCATTCCATGGTGAACAGGTACAATTATAATTACCGCCTACGGACGCATTACAACGGGAAGGCAATGTTTTCACGGGCATCAGTCTGTCTGTCCACAGGGGAGGGGGTACTCCAGTAAGGATCATGACACGTCACCCCTCCCTCCCCTCCGGCCAGGACCAGGCCAGGGTACCACCCCTCCCCCCAGCCAGAACCAGGACAGGGTACACCTGCACCTCCCCCACCCCTGCCCCACCCTCCCCTGGAAAGGGCCAAGACAGGGTACCACCCTTCCCTCCTTCACTTAACCCTCGCCCGGACAAGGTACCTCCCCCCCCCCACCTCCCCCAGGCAGGAAGGATGTGGCACGGACAGGATACAGCGCGGGCGGCACGCCTCTTGCGTTTTCACGCAGGACTTTCTTGTTTACGAGTATGTTTCCAGAACCAACGGGATGCCGGATTAAGACACCTTCAAAGTAAGATGAGATTGCGTTTGATGGTTTTCCCGAAAATTCAGGTGACCAATTTCCAAGCCATGCTGTTTGAACAGGGTTGCCACGTGTCAGGGAAAAACAAAATTTTCTCCAGGTCAGGGAATTTTGAAAAAATGTGTGGGAATTTTGGCCGTTTGGCCCATGTTAGGGAATTGTCATGGAATTTTGTGATGTCATGTTAGGGAATTTTGTCATGACATTATTTTTAGATTGAAATTTCCATCATATGATAAGGGCTGTACCTGGGTTGTGTTTATGTGAATGTCTGCTTGGCCAATATAAACTCAAGGTCTACTGATTATTACTGTTATTATTTTGCCTTTCAAAAATCCTGGGTGTGTGGGGAATTGCAATTAACAACTGTTAAAAGTTTTTTCATAGATTGAAAATAAAAGAAATTGGCAGGGAAAACTGTTATTATGCCATGGAAATGTCAGGGAATATTGAATGGACTCAAATGTAGCAACCCTGTTAAACCATTTGAACTGTGATGAGTTGCAAAGAAGTTCCTTCTGATATTCAGTGGTCTAATGTTGAAGTCACAGCCATGTGTTCAGTGACAAAATGTAAACAGTCAAGCTTCATTGACCATTCATTTAACAGTGGTCAATTCACAGGTCGTATTCAGTGCTCACACTTGTGCCAGACACTTTCGTAGGACCTCGTGACCATTAATAAGATATTAATAGGAAAAATGGCACTAATATTAGCTGATATTTGGTAATCAAAAAAAGTTGCCAAGTTGTTGCATCCGAAACCAGTATAGTTTATTGTTGGGTATTTGGCCAATGATTAAATAGTCCACTTGCTTTCACTTGCTTATTGACCAGTACAATTGCAATGCATTCTGGTGGACAGTGGACCATGAACCTTTTTGATGGACAAAATAACACTTTTATTTGATCAAAATCTGAATTAAAAATAGAAAAATATTGAATAAAACACGTAACGTCTGCTTCTGCGTTCGCGTCAAACATCAAGACCAATTGCCCAGCACAGGGAATTTGGTTCTTACTTTTTCCAGACATGGAAAGCACAGGGAATTTTGCTGTAGGACAGGGAAAATTTTTGAGATAAAGGGAAAAATTTTTTGCCTTATTTATTAATGCAGAAAGCCTGTTTCTCTGAACATACTTTTAAAAAATTTTTCCCTTCAAACAATTGTCATATTTACCATTTTTACCAACATATCTTACTTTGTTTCTGAATCTTATTTATTACATGTACCAATTAATCTTATCCAGTTTTAAAATTAATTATTGTAATTTTAAATGTGTATATCCAACAATTTCTTAAAAGATTATGTTTCAAACATGTCAACATAAAATAGGAGAATGTGTTTTTGTCAAGTTGACAAGCCTTGGTGGTCTTGTTTATGGAATAGTTAGCATAACTGTACAACAAAACTAGTTGGGGTGATGAGGGTTCAGTGGCTAGGAGGGCTTAAGGGGGTGAGGGTGTAATGACTTTGATATGAAAAATACCCTCTATGTATGGTATAATTACATGAAATTAAAGATGAAAATATTTTCCAAGTTCATAATACTTGTAACTATTCTGATTCATCTTTAATAATTAACTACAAAAGTGAAAATTTTAGAAATATAGTACTCTCTGTTGTGGAGGTTTGTAAAACTCTCCCTTGCAGAGGTTAATTTAATCCAACACTACATAAATTTTTTCTTTAAAATGATGAACAGTTATCCTGAAAATACTTTTTAATAGATCCAGTCTATTCCACAAATAGGTTGCTCATACATTGGCTTCCTTACTTTACAGTACAACCATAGATTTAGAGCCTTGTGCACTTTATACACCCAGATAGTTAGCCAACAGTCACATGTAATGGGGCAGAGTGAAGCATAGGCAGCTGCACATGTGATCTGTTGCTGAAGGGCAAGAAGTCAACCTACTTGCATGGTAGCATAGTTGCCCTGCACATTAACTACATGGTTTTTGGTCATTTATAGCAAAATTATTCATTGTACTCTCTTTTTGAATACAAATTTGGAAAATTCAGGAAAAACCATGTTAGGAAAATGAAAGAATTCTGTTTTTATTACAATTTAAAGCTGAGATATAGCTGTGTGAACTTGGGACTATTTCACTGTGATATCTGGTGACAGAGGACACTTATGTCATATAATTTTTGGTCATTTATAGCAAAACTAATTACATTCATTTTGAATACAGATTTGGAAAATTCAAAAAAAACTACATTAGAAAAGTGTAAGAATTGTGTTTTTATCACAATTTAAAGTTGAGATATAGCTGTGTGAACCTGGGACTATTTCATTGTGATATATATCTAGTGACAGGTGGATCCTGTCTCAAAGAGACTGAGTTACGAGTTCAAGTGATGAGTTAACATGAATAAGTACAATTTGATGAGAATTAGGCACAGAATAAGGGATGAAAAATTAAATTCGTAATTTCATTCTGCGTAAATTCTAAAATAGAATCTCAAATACATTATTTTCTCTCAATGCAAGTAAGACATGTTTCATTTACTGTGCAACCACATGTTACCAGATATCAAAATAAAATGGTCCCAAGTTCACACAGCTATATCTCAGCTTTAAATTGTGATAAAAACACAATTATTTCACTTTTCTAACGTAGTTTTTCCTGAATTTTCCAAATCTGTGTTGAAAATGAGTGTACAATGAATAGTTTTGCTACAAACAACCAAAAACCATGTAGCTAATGTGCAGGGCAACTGTGCTTCCATGCAAGTGGCATGAGTTCTTGCCCTGCAACACACAACAGCAGATCTGCTTCAACATGGAGTTGTTGGCCAGCCATCTGGGTAAGTAGGACGCCTGCCTGCCCGCTTCCCTCTAAATCTGTGGGTACAACATACAAGATCTTCTTGCTCAACCTCACAAAATGGTTACCACTAAGGATCCCGTAGCATATTTTTAGCATGTGTGCTTCTGCAAATAATAAAAACCATAATTACAGGCCTGGCAAGTCCTTTATTAATCAAAACCAACTATTAATTTTTATGGTAAAAGGCAGGGAAAATTTTGTAACACAGCGGTGGGTTCTTTGGCAACAAGTGATGGTGTTCACAGTTGACGTTTGTATTTTCAAGAACGGGATGGTAAAGATCAAATGAAAACGCAGACGTTACGTGTAAACCAGCCTTAACTCAACCATTTTTATCTGAAGTAATAAGTTTTTAACATCTGTAACATTGTATAAACTATTAAGAAGATCCACTATGCCAAATTTGAGAAAAATGGAGATTGTCATTGATTTCTATGGAAAATTTGGTAATCTTTGTGATGTGATTACTCATGAATTGGCTGGTGATTGTTGCTGAAACTTTTACAGATGTCTTAAAATAGTGTTCTCCAAACGAATGTTGCAAAATTTAAGATGTACATGTTGTAAAGAAGTACCTTAAGCTGAAGGAATCCTACAATAAAGACTTGCACAGAAAAGCTTTCCTTTTCTGTAAAACAGGCTGACAAAAAACCTAGCGCGTCGTGCTGAAATCTTAATAACTTTCTTGTTATTTTATTTTGAGTAAATATATGTTCCTTGTTTTGTCCACGGTCTATTGAATTATTTCATAGTTGCCTTGGAAATTCAATCCAGAACATGTGGTTACAGGATATGGCAAGTATCAATGACAACTTGTGAACGACCTTTTGATTTGTACTAAACAATTTGATTGTTGTTGTTTGCAGTGTCTTTTTGGAGTTGCAGTTTTACCACCCAATTCCAAATCAAACCCAGTCCCTCTGCAAAAGTATATAAAAAAATTTTTTTTGGGTCCTTGTGTGCGTTCAGGGTAGAAATTGTCACCTTTTGACTACTACCTGAGATTTCTCAAGTTCAATCAAACAAAATTTGGATCAGTTACGATGAAAAAATCCGGAGAATAAATGTAGTTTTCTTTCCAAACGTTTTTTGACCACACAGAGCAACTTTCCCATAGAAGGGTTTTTCACAAAATCTCCACAATACAAGAACGCCAACATTGTCAACTTCCGTTTTAATTCTGCCATTAAAAATCAAGTAGTCCTATTAAGTGTGTGTTAGCCCTGAAATGTAAACCTTATCTACCCCTTGATTTCTAATTTCATATTTACTAGCATCAGTTGGTGTAAATAAAGAAGAAAACTGTAGATATATCGGAATACAAAGTTGGCAATAATGCCAACATTGCAAACTTCGTGTGTTTTTGTGAAAAACTCGACTGGTAGGATAGTTACGTTACATGTGAATCGATCAAATTTATCTTGTGTGATCAAGTGTGATTATCTCCAAAACTATTTCTTTTGATTTAGGTTTCTTTGATTCGAGTAACATTGTCATATCTGTGAATTATGTAATCGGAACATTAAGGAATTTCAACTTTCATTTGCCCTTTCAGAAGAGTTCAAGCAGTGGAGAGTTGAAGAAGTTCCTTTTGTCTGCATTTGGCAAGTTGAGTGTTCCTTCGGTGATACAGGAACCCAATCTAAATCCCCTTTTGTTGTTCAATATTAGCTACGAACACATAAGCCATGTTTACATCGATATCAATGCAGATCTCATCCGGACTGTATCCCGAGTGTAAGTTCTTGTTTTGTTCAGCTGTGCTCATCTTGTGGTAGAAATGCCTTCTCATCAACCTTTTGTGTCTCGAAATGTAAATTCATTGATTATTAATTGCTTTATTTCCCCTTGTCATCCTATATTTTTATTACCAAAACTACAAAACATTTGCATATGATGGAACTTTGACGTATTTGTAAATATCTAACAAAAAATTCTGTTCTCCAACACGGGCTCAGAACTGTATTGTACAGTGAGAAATCTTTGGCCGTATCATGGACTTCAACGGATGCGTTCGAAATATGTATTAAATGTAATTGTCCCACTGGGCCCAACAAGTAAAATTACTGTCAACAGAGACAAATACCACGTAAGAATTCGAAGAAAACTTAGGTTGAAACCTTGCTTTTGGCTCAACCATCAGCAGGAGAAATCGTTTTCTGCTAGAATCTTATTTCTGTATTTTATAATCACAATATTTAACTGTGTAGGCGTGGAGAAATTGTGGAAGGGATTTCCGTCAGCGATGGATCAACAACGGAGATTGAGGTCCACGTCCATAATCGGGGTCTTGTTGCAACCGTTTTCACAACGCAGATCACTGAATGTTCATCTCCTTTGGAAGTTAATGGGAAACATACAGAAGCGATGGGACCATATGCGTCGGCAACATTTCTATTCAAACTTCGACACAAAGATCGTGGAATTCGGAGGGGGATCTCAAGTTGTAAAGGTGAGACTTCCCGCTTATTAACTGTATGGTTTCCTGATAACTAAACTGTACGTAACCGTAAACCTGGTCAAATTAATATCATAATGGGATTTTAGGATGCCCAAAATATTGATTTGGTTCGCTTCCTAAAAGGAGTGGGGGTCAGGTTCACCACTCATTTTTGTCTTGGAACAGAGCGTACTCAATTTCCCATCAATTTTAATTTGCTTAGCCACAGCTGTTCAAGAATTGATCAACTGATCAAAGTTAATGTATCAATTTCAGTGGAATTACTCAACTCCAGTGGTAAAAAAATTGCCGAAAGAAGGATAAACTATCAGCCCACGCACAGATGCTTTTGTATCGCTCAATGCAATTGCAAAGTATGAGATCACACATACCTAACGATTTTAAATTTAAAAAATGGCGCTTCTGAAAAATGGATAGGTTTCTTTGACAAAATGATCATTTATGTGTAACATATGCAGTAGTAAGAAAGCCGTTTTAAAACCTGTACAGTACAAAAGTGATGTCTAAGTCTGGGTTACTGTTTTCTTTAAGAGTAAATCTGTAGATTAAGAAATATCAGATTCTGTTTGTTTGTTTGCCGCTTTGCGCCTCCGGATGTTTGGTATGACGTCATGTCGTTAAGGTCTATCGTTTTGTCGTCAAACCCTCAACGAGGTAGCGGGCTTAGCCAGAATTGCAATAAATTTGGATGTTTCTGAAATTTGAACTGTCAAATTTCAGTTGGAGAGTGTACAGTATGTCCATGTTAAAGAATAATGTTATCACACAGCTGCATATCAAGTAGACTTTTGATAAAATTATTTATATGTTTTTTTTTCCTCTGATTTACGTTGTGATCTAAAACCCAGAAAGTGACACATGATATAAAATACTCATTTCCGATATTTGTACTGCAAACTTTGACCTCATATTGTTTTAATTATCACCCTTTTCTCAGTGTACATCGGAACCGGAATGGCACAAATGTGAAATGATGAACAGAGAGGAATTCGTAGTTACTGGTTTAAAAGAAAATCTACGGACAAGAAAGACCAACCATGCAAAAGATTTAGCGCTGGCTCTCAAAATAATAATAATTGTTCTGCTGTTACTCCTTTTGTTTGGTAAGTTAATTGGTGCGTGTGGTGTTCATATTCACAGGTTGCATTTAAATGTGTCTGGTGACTTCCTGCCACGGCTTTTGAAGTCAAATTTGGGTACTCGTCCAGGAAATATTTAATTTCTACGCCAGGGTGTGCATGAACAATTGTATAATCAACAGTCCTGAAAGACATTAAATAAGATAGCATTTTTAGGTGGTTTAAGTTTACACTTAAACCACCTTATAGCATCATGAGTGACAACATCTTTTCGGCAATTTCGGACACTTCCCATTGGAATTTTTTTGTCAAATTTGGACACAAGACAGCTTATGACGTCAATTTTGCCATATGTCAAATTTTGGCAACTCCAGGGCTGTTCGAGTATTTTGACCAAAATAGGGTGCCTTCAGAAAATCAAAGTTTTCTCGATGAAGGAGTGACAATTCATCAAAATGTGTTTGGGGTTCTAGGTAGCCAGATGACTAGGCTGTAGGATGGTACCATTTATGGGGGGTGTGACACACGTAGGGGGGTGCTGCAGGACATCGAAAATACAGGTTGTATTTTTTTGGATTTTTTGACACATTTGCAACAGCTTAAAGGGTACTCAGGATTCACTGATTTGATCAAGAAGCAGGCCATAGGTGTAGCCTAGGGTGCTCTAGATACCTTGGTTTGGATTCTTGAATATGCCACCAATTGGCCATTTGCTAGACCAAATAGTGGCAAATCTTTCACATTTTTTGATATATTGGAAAAGTGCCAAATTTCTAGAGCAATGGGTATTTGGAATTTGTACTCAAAAATTGGCATGAAGGTGTCAATCTATCTAACTCAGAACAACCAAAATTTTTCTGTTGGCCGGTCTGTGATGTATGGCCATTTGAATAAGTGGCCGTTTTGTGGCCGAAACATAAATTGTCCCTTTATGGCATGAAGGGTTGATGATAGGGGTCCAATGTCAATTACTGATTTCTAGGGGACTTTTTTAGCTGCCAAATGGCACCTTTTGAGACTTTTTGTGATTAACAGTTCTCTTGTTTTGTGTGAATTTTTTTCAGTTGACTGCTGCTTGTCTTGTACATGGGTTGGGAGGTAAAAATCAATATGAGTGATCAATGTAATGTTTCTCTAAGGGTATGTAATGTCAAAATCAAAAAAATTATTACTAGGGCGGAAACAGAGAATTTTTTTTGAAAATGTACAGGTTTATGGCATTTAGCATTGAGCGATTCTTCTCAAAATGCTCATGAACATTATTTATCATAAATTATTATAATTTATGTTAATTAGGAGGTCCACTGAGTCATTTAAGTGCAATTTTGGAATTTTTGTTATATTAGGAAATTCTATCATGGCTACGGGTGCCATAGATGATGAGCAGTAATACATGTTATTGGCAAATATTTCATTAATGACTCAATGCTTTCACTAATGCTTCTGGATATCATTAGGGAATATTATTGCTGGCTTGTTAGTCAGCTGATTGATTAGAAATGGGTGCCCTTAACATCCTGGGAAATGGTGGAGGGGAGCCTTTAGCACTTTTATGATAATGAGATCTCTTTTTTTCTGTATTATAAATGGTTGAAATTTAGCATTTCGAATGGGGTGAGGTGGAGCTACTAATCATATTGAGTATGTAAATGAGGCCCTTAATACTTAACAGGGGCCATTAACAGGCCCTTAACACTTAACAGGGACCCTTAACAGGCCATCAACACTTAACAGGGGCCCTTAATAGGCCCTTAACACTTAACAGGCCCTTAACACTTAACAGGGGCCCTTAACACTTAACAGTGCCCTTAACACTTAACAAGCCTTTACACTTAACAGGCCCTTAACACTTAACAAGCCTTTAACACTTAACAGGCCTTTAACACTTAACAGGGGCCCTTAACACTTAGCAGGCCCTTAATACTTAACAGGGGCCCTTAACAGGGCCCTTAACACTTAGCAGGCCCTTAATACTTAACAGGGGCCATTAACACTTAACAGGCCCTTAACAAGGGCCCTTAACAGGCCCTTAGCATTTAACAGGCCCTAAACACTTAACAGGGGCCCTTAAAACTTAACAGGCCCTTAGCAGGGGCCCTTAACAGGCCCTTGACACTTAACAGGCCTTTAGCACTTAACAGGGGCCCTTAACATTTAATGGGCCCTTAATACTTAACAGGCCCTTAACAGGCCCTTAACACTTAATAGGCCCTTAACATTAAGCAGGCCCTTAACATTAAGCAGGCCCTTAATACTTAACAGGCCCTTAACACTTAACAGGAGCTCTTAACAGGCTCTTAACACTTGATAGGCCCTTAACTAGCCATTAACACTTAACACTTAACAGGAGCCCTTAACAGGCTCTTAACACTTAATGGGCCCTTAACTAGCCATTAACACTTAACAGGCCCTTAACACTTAACAGGGGCCCTTAACAGGTCCTTAACACTTAATAGGCCCTGAACAGGCCCTTAACATTTAACAGGCTCTTAACACTTAACAGGAGCCCTTAACAGGTCCTTAACATTTAACAACCCCTTAACACTTAACAGGGGCCCTTAACAGGTACTTAACACTTAACTGGCCCTTAACACTTAACAGGCCCTTAACACTTAACAAGCCCTTAACAGAGGCCCTCAACAGGCCTTAACCCTTAACAGTCCCTTCACACTTAACAGGGGCCCTTAACACTTAACCAGGGTCCTTAACACTTAACATGCCCTTAACAGGAGCCCTTAACAGGCCTTTAATGCTTAACAGGTCCTTAACACTTAACAGGGGCCCTTAACAGGCCCTTAACATTAAAAAGGCCTTAATACTTAACAGGGGCCCTTAACAGGCCCTCAACACTTAACAGGCCCTTAGCATTTAACAGGGGCCCTTAACACTTAACAGGGGCTCTTAACAGGTTCTTAACACTTAATAGGCCCTTAACAGGGGCCCTTAACACTTAACAGGCCCTTAATAGGGGCCCTTAACACTTAACAGGCCCTTTACACTTAACAGGGGCCCTTAACAGGTCTTAACCCTTAACAGGCCCTTAATACTTAATAGGCTCTTAACACTTAACAGGGGCCCTTAACACTTAATGGGGGCCCTTAGCACTTAATAGGGCCCTGAATACTTAATAGGCCCTTAACAGGGGCCCTTAACACTTAACAGGGGCCTTTAACAGGCCCTTAACACTTAATAGGCCCTTAACACTTAACAGGCCCTATACACTTAGCAGGGGCCGTTAACACTTAACAGGCCCTTAACACTTAAGAGGGGCCCTTAACAGGCCCTTAACACTTAACAGGGGCCCTTAACAGTTCCCTTAATATTTAACAAGCCCTTAACACTTAACAGGGGCCCTTAACACTTAACTGGCCCTTAACACTTAACAGGGCCTTAACACTTAACAGGCCCTTAATAGGGCCCTTAACAGGCCCTTAACACTTAACAGGCCCTTAGCAGGTGCCCTTAACAGTACACAAACAACACTGGGCTAACCTGCATGGGTGTGTCTTACTTCAAAAGGCTATACTGTTGCTCAGCCACTTCATGTTATTATTATTTTCAAAAAACTTCAAATATTTATAACTTCAAATGTCCTTCATTGTTCCTCTATGTTTGCCCCTAACAACCACATTCTAACTGGGTGATAATAGGGCAATTTGAAGTTTGAGGCATAACAGGGTCCTGTAACACTTAACAGGCCCTTAACACTTAACAGGGGCCCTTAACAGGTCTTAACTCTTAACAGGCCCTTAACACTTAACAGAGGCCCTTAACAGGTCCTTAAATACTTAACAGTGGCCCTTAACAGGCCCTCAACACTTAACAGGAGCCCTTAACAGGCCCTTAACACTTAACAGGGGCCCTTAACAGGTCCTTAGCACTTAATAGGCCCTTAACACTTAACAGGCCCTTAACACTTAACAGGCCCTTAGCACTTAATAGGCCCTTAATAGGAGCCCTTAACACTTAACAGGCCCTATACACATAACAGGTCCTTAACACTTAACAGGGGCCATTAACACTTAACAGGGGCCATTAGCACTTAACAGGCCCTTAACACAATTGGACCCTTAACAGGCCCTTAATATTTAACAGGCCCTTAACACTTAAAAGGGGCCCTTAACAGTTCCCTTAACATTTAACAAGCCCTTAACACTTAACAGGGGCCCTTAACACTTAACTGGCCCTTAACACTTAACAGGCCCTTAACACTTAACTGGCCCTTAACACTTAACAGGCCTTTAACAGGTGCCCTTAACAGTACACAAGCAACACTGGGCTAACCTGCATGGGTGTGTCTTACTTCAAAAGCCTAATACTGTTGCTCAGCCACTCCATGTTATTATTTCAACTTTTCAAAAAACTTCAAATATTTATAACTTCAAATGTCCTTCATTGTTCCTCTATGTTTGCCTCTAACAACCACATTCTAACTGGGTGATAATAGGGCAATTTGAAGTTTGAGGCATAACAGGGACTTGTAACACTTAACAGGCCCTTAACATAGGCCCTTAATAGGTCTTAACCCTTAACAGGCCCTTAAGACTTAACAGGGGCCCTTAACAGGCCCTTAAGACTTAACAGGGGCCCTTTACACTTAACAGGCCCTTAACACTTAACAGTATCCCTTAACACTTTACAGGCCCTTAATACTTAACAGGGCCCCTTAACAGGCCCTTAACACTTAATAGGCCCTTAACAGGGGCCCTTAACAGGCACTTAACAGTTGCTGTTAATACTTAACAGGGTCCCTTAACACTTAACAGGGACCCTTAACCCTTACACTGCCCCAGACTACTCTAGTGGTCACGCTTGTTTACAAAATTTCGTATAGGGGGCCCAACAAAAATTCCGCACATATCAAAGTATGTCACTTTATCGTCT
>JBCAUG010697977.1:0-13529 GCA_038406175.1 Haplosyllis leylae | reverse complement strand
GTCCCAAATTGCCGATTCGAAGTTGCCAGTCGTGATTGCATAAGGTGGTTTAAGTGTAAACTTAAACCACCTAATAATTGGATAATTAAATGTTTATTCAGTAAATAATTTATATTTCAGTAAAATTTCAGCGCTGTCGAAAATTTTAATTCATCTTAAAAATATAGAAAATTATAGGCATCACAACTGATCCTGTTTTAAGACTACAAAATTAGAATATTTCTTGTTCCTTAATCTCAGACAATTTTTGAATGACATAACACAGAAAACTGTGGGATTAACAATTGAATTGATTGGCATAAGTATTACAGTTGACCAAATGACCACATGTGTGGGATATTCAGTTAGAATGATGGTTGTCAAGTAAATCCCATTGGTAGAAAACCAGCATAACATATTTGATACAGTTATCAAAACAAGTTGCAAAATCAAAGCTCCATAAGAATTATGGATTGATTTCTGTTCAATATCATTTGTTTTCTCTTTATTCAACCTCAATGCAAGAAGAACATAAATTATTAGGATCACCATTGAAAGCATTGATTGTATTGGGATACAAGACCACACAATAATTTTTGTCAAGAAAACTGAATTTAATGGATCAACAAAAGGTAAGCACAAATTCATTGGCAATATTCCAAACTGCATCCTTAAAATTATTGTAACAAAGAAATTATTAATGAAAAAGTTACTATGAACAGAACTGACTTTAACACAAAATTATGATCTTTAAATTTTGAATCAACTGGATACTAAACAGGCATTAGTCTTAATAGGGCCATAAATGTCAGAACAAAACTACTTAACAATGTGAAAAACAAAATAACAAAGAATGCAGAGAAACATGCTGCACTACTTCTCCACAACTCTTGCTTTACATAAAATATTCCCTGTAAACTGAGATCTGCTATCCAAATTATGCACAAATAGACAGAAATAAGTATATCTGTCATATTTATAGCCATCACCATTACTGACAAAGCTTTATTTTTCCCCTTGCATAAAATACAATGTAAAATAGAAGAAGTATTTAAAATTAGCACTGCAGTGGATATAACTATAAACATCAATCTCATAACAGAATGTGGTAATATATTTGTACAAGATATATACCAGGGTGGCTTTGCAGAACAGGAGAAATAAGGTACTGCGCAGCATATATGAAAGTTATTTGTTGCAAAGAAGATATCATTCTGATTTGGAAATGCATTTTTATTGATATTAATAAGATGTATATTCAAAAATAATAATAAGAATTTCAAAGAAGGACAATTAGAAAATATTGTTCTTTGTACAACCTTCAGAGGATTATTTGAAAAGCTAACAATGATTAATTCAGGAAGATTTCCAAATGATTCACTTTCTATACTTCGTATTCTGTTAAAATCAAGAATGATTTTCTGCATGTTGGTATATGATTGAAAACAATAGTGCTCTATTTTTTCTATTTTATTATGTGATAGGTCTAAAGAAAGTAGTTTTGATGGAAAGGAGATATCACACAGAAATATAATATTACATCTGACTATTTTCAGAAATTTCATGTTTTGATAATACTGGCCTATTGAACTCAAATACTGAATGTTGGAATCTGTAACAAATAGGAAAATGTAAGCAACTGTTTTTTTTCTTTCCAGTAATGTTGATGTATTACACATCATGGTATAACCAATACAGTTACAACTTTTAGGACATGTGGCATTTTTGAGATCACAATACAGCTCATCATCATTTTGTGGACAATCATATCTTCCATCACATATATTGTTGATATGAATGCATTTGTGTTTATACTGTCTACATTTAAACATGTTTAAACATCTGTTCATTTCTCCACATACAGGTTCATACATTTCATCTTCACCTTCTGGACAGTCCCAATTGCCATCACAAACATTAGACCATAAAATACAAAAGGATATGTGGCACTTAAATTGTGCCCCACAATGAAACTGTCTACAGTTCTCAAGGTGTCCACCATTCCTACATGGAGATAAATTCTTATTTAAATCTAACCTATACTTACAAATTTGATACACTTCATAGCATTTAGAATGTCCCTCTCTGCATGGAATTTGATTTGGTTTTGGACAATTTGTTTTAATTCCATATTTTAACAAGTCTATCAATAAAGGTTCATCTTCACATTGATTTCCACAATCACAAATCAGATCATTTTTCATATCATTTGGTATTTTGTGTAGGTCACTTTCACATGTAAACTGCATGCAGAAAAGTGTAATTTGATTTAACTTTTCTGGTTTGTGGGCATAAGCAAAGATCTTTTTGCATGATATATAATGTTTTCTCTCTAGGGCATAAAATGGGTCACATGAGCATGAATCTTCATCAGATTGATCATTTGGACAGCCAAAAATTCCATCACAAAGATAGATGAACAATATCATTCCTCCTCTCCTGCAAGGGTAGGTCAGACTGCCAGTGAAAATAATATCCTTGACAGAACAAATATGAAATCCCTCAGCTTTAGCTGCTGGAATTGGTTCAATAACAGTTTTGTGTCTACTCAGATATCTTTCATATGAAAATTTAATGACCATACTAGAGTTATCTTTTAAAACAGTCAAAATGTTTGGAAGAGAGGCTGAAATTGCATTGAATAGAAAATTAAGGTTTTTAATTTGTGCCAATAATAAAGGAATTCCTTTCACAGAAGAGCATATACTATTTATTGATTTAGGCTTGGATTTATACCAGTAAAAGAGAAGACATTTCTTTTTATTAGTTATATGCCATCTAGAACAAGTTTTCTTATGCAATAAATTCATTTCAACCTTAATCCTGTGCTTATGTGATTTTATTTTGCATAGAAATTGGTTAAGAATTTTTTTAGTACAATTAACATTGATCCATTCTAATTCAGCCATATTAGTCAAAAGTGCAAGTGTGCATGGTTGTGTACTGGGATGTAATGTTTTTGATGACAAATATTTAGTCATGTTTCTTTTTATACAAAATTTTTGTTGTGGTTCACATATATGATATACAAGCATTCCTCTTTGACCAAAATTGAAATTATGAAAAGCTTGAAATGTAAGTGGAGCATTATTCACCCAGGACCACTGTTTCTGAAACAACAAATAACCACATATATTGTCTTGGTTTTCTTTTTATAATGTAGAGGTTTATATGTCACACAAAAGAGGTTTCAAAATGCTAAATAATACCCTTGAAATAAAGAGTAGAAATGGTAAAAGAATATACTACAAAGATCAAGAATCATTACCATTGTATCTTTGAATTGTAAAAATATTTGCAATTATGTTGCCACCTTGTCTGAATAAAGCAGTAGGTCTACCAAAGATAGGTATTTATGTTGGTTGATGACATACCCAGACTTGTATGCTACACCAAGCTGATTTTAGATCATTACTCAATAACATGTTTACAGCAGAGAATACAGATATTGATATCTTTGCAAATGTACACATTAATGTGGTTAGATCCCATCTATTTGTACTATGGTTCATGTATGCCTCTCAAACATTTTCAATAATAGAGTTCTCTTTGAACTATGTAATACTCCAAATATTATTTTCAACATTGTATCTTACTTTAATCCTTAAAACTGCATGATTTTTTTGTCAAAACAAGCATCATAAATGAATGACAGTACAGATATTGTGTAATAAATCTATTGCATTAAGGGGTTAATGTTATGGATGTGAAAGGTATGTGGGCTCTACCAATTCTCCAATCCATTAATTGTGAATGTGAGAATTATACAGGAATTGTTATATCCCTTTACATAGTGTCACCAGTTTTGGTTTTATTTTAGTTTGTCTGTTACCTATATTACTACTACTCAATACCAGTCATAAATGAGCTTTTCAGTAGTTGATTTGCCTCCTCAAGTTAGCAGCTGGACCAAGAGTTATTTAATCTCAGGGGTGACAGCAGTTGTTCATGGGTGTTAGTTCATGTACTGGACCTAGGTGAAGGGAGGAGCTGCTGGCTGTCATACTGGGTGAGGGGGTGGAATGGTGGGGAGCTCACTAGAACTCCAGTATCTTTGCAGTTCTGCAAGTCAGTACCTCTGCAGAAGCACCCACGCCTTGAAGAATACAAACACTCAGATTGGGTACAACCTTTGTTGTTACTCCTAAGACTGGTTAATGTAGAACAGTTTCATGAAGCACTGAGGAGATAACATTAATAGTCCAATAGCTCTCTTCCAAATCCATTGAATGCATGTTCACTGGGTGAGGGGGTGGAAAGTCAATTGGAACACAGTTTGCAGACATCACATGTAGACACATTCTTGAGGAGTCCAAACATTCAAATAATAGTTGCACATGGAATGTAGTTAAGTCTAACACACACTTGCACAGGAATAATTCATAGATGGATGGCGCAGCTAAGCTAAAACAGCTAAGTTAGTACAGGTTACATTCAGAGAATATTCCCTTATGAAAGTACAATGGAGATAATTAAGATGCAGCCAAGATGGTACAGCTAATAAACTCTGAAATACAAGGACATTTCATGAATACAAGGTATCTGCATTAAAGATTAAAGTTTACCTCCTCAGAATATTACAATAGGTAATTTAGACATTAAAAACACATTTAGGCACTATTTAGTAACAGGCTGTGCAAAGTAGCTGATTTAATCCTGTCACAAATAGCCAGAACATGCAACATGCAATTTGGCAGATCCTGAGTAAGAGGGCAGCTCAACTCCTCAAAGTCACCTGAGAAGTTCCTGCTGTTTGCTATTATGGCACTTAACAGTCTGGTGGTTTCTCTGGAGGTCCTACTTTCATAGGGCATGCCTCCTTTATATATGTCATGCCATCATGACTCCATCTCCGTTTTCAGTGGAGCTGAGCCTCTGATATGATTACCCCTGGAGATCAGCCTCGCCTCACTGAGGTGGGGTTTGGTGTTTGAGTAAGACCTCATCGAAGGTCTCTCCAGAGAGAAATCAGGAGCCCACCTCATAGGCTCCAAATGTCTATAGTATGGTCCCCTGTGGGATGTGATGGATGCATCTGGATGAGGTTAGTAACGTCATGCAGCCTTCTTGGCAAGTTGCCAAGAAGGCACGCCCCAGCAATTATTAGCCAATCAATGTCCCCAGATCGTTCCCGCCACATTGCTGTGAAGTGTTCCATTGTTAGGCGCAAATGACGTCACCCTTGCCATATAAAATGGGGTGCGTATTTGAACTCTGGGCACTTTACCCTTGTCTTTTGCGGTGTACACATTGTGAAGGGCAGAGGCTTAGTTCTGCAGGAAACAGAGCCTTCAGGTCTTGTGGCTACTTCAAATCTGAAGTAAGGCTTTCTAGTTCTTTGTCTTTAATTGTGCTTAATCCATTAGGCTACTGTAATCTAGATAACTATAATATCCATTTGGGTTCATCAAACAGAAGCTTTATTATCTACAAAGTGATTCACAATCAGCAAAAAAGAGAAACAATCCCTGTCTGAGAGAGCACAGCCTCTCTGACTTGTTGCTCCTTTGAATGCCCAAGGTGAAGTGAAGCTAGCACATGGGTTTTGGAGGGAAAAGACCTGCAACAGGATTTGTAAACCCCAGAGCTGGGCAATCCCCAACTAAAACAATATCTGATGCAATGCAATGTAGCAGTCAACTGGAGCTCCCAGTTGACCAGATGCAATCATAAATCTACCATGTTACATTACAACGCCAGATTGGGGCCATGTAGTAACGGATCCAGGGTTCGCTCGGGGACCCTACTAAATATCCGAAATTTTGCTAATATAGGAAAGGGCTATTCATCCTGGAACAAAAGAACAAATGAAAAAAAGCTGGAATGTATGAAAAAAGCTATTCAGTTCAGCACCTGACAGGCAGCAATCTGCACAGGATCAGTTTTCCTAGGACATCTGCGGACAGTTAAAGTAATTATACACAGGGCAATGGAGTAAAATAAGGTAGATATTAAGGACTGGCACAGCACAAAATAAAATACAAACAGCTGTAAGTCGTAACTGTTGCTAATAATATTCCACAATGCCTTTTTGTGACTTGGAAAAGGGCCTCAAAACCATATATATCACATCGAAATTCCTTTGAACGTTTTTGTTCTTTTCTACCGTTCGTCATTTCCACCGCTTTAGGAGCAGTTTCTATGTTTCCAATAGATTGTCTTAAATGACGGCACTTGTTTGCAATTTCCAATTGCTTTCAGTTGCTTCTAACGAATGCACCCGTTTGTTTGTTTTTAATTCTAATGTTTCAAAATCTTTGGGACGTTCGTATTTTTCTGAAACCCAAAACATGTCAACAGTACTTTCAACACCCATATTTGTTCACATTTGACCGATGTAGGATCAGTTTCTGTGACTGTGGAAATGAAACTATTTGGAATTTGTCGAAAAAGAACCACATCACCAGAATGTAATCCTTGTACAGAGAACGGTCATTCTGTTTCCGAAATTAACTTATTTGGAAATTTACTGTTTCATCTGGTTCCAACTGCATTGGCAATTATTTTTGGGAAAATTGCTTAAATTGATTATTTAGTCCCAGATGCAAAGTTTTAATATCCAGGAACCAATTGAAAGTTTGCAGACAAGTACGTCTTCTGTATTTGGTTCCCCATACTGCAAAAACAACTAAATTAAATGGGAAATGTATTAAAGTGATTTACTGCCATGCTGTATAATATCATATACACGCCATGTTTTGTCAGAAACAACTGAAAATCCAAGTAGACTGTTGAAACTTGATCCATGGTCTTTTAAAATTAATAAGAAAATATACATTTGAAGTCACATTTAAAGGATAGGTCTACTATATTGGAAAGATAAGTGATTTCCCTGGCTAATCTGGATTTTAATAATGTATTTGCATGAACTCTGATGTACACACAGTTTAACAAAATAATCACAATCAAAGCCACGGGTAAACTTCAGTAGATTTGTTGTCTTTCTTATTTTACACTGCTGATAATCACAACATTTATTTATATATAGACTCTTTGTAAAGATTTTTGAAAGATAATAAAAGATGAAGGACCTAATTTTTAAACAGTGGACAATTGGTACAGCTTTGGATTTTGTTATCTGCCGTGTACAGCTCCCGATAGACTATCTTTCTGCCGTGGCATGCGACTTCAGAACAAACGTTTAACCGCATTATGTCTCCCCAGCTGCAGGATGTTACTTCAAAAACAGACTGTCCAACTTCTGAAGAAGTCGTGAAAAATTAATGCGTGACCTCGAAGAAAGATGAGTATTTCACTTTCCATACATATGTCAATTACAGACTTTTTTCTGATCTCTCAATGGACAAGCAGGTGTATTGTCAAAAGGGAACTGAGTTTCAACATTAATACAACATTAATACATATACAGTGAATCATATTCTGAACTTTAAAGAATACAAAATGCAAACTTGGAAACTGGGAAAACTCGTCTTTCATTTGTTTTTTCTACCTGACAAAGACTTGCTTGTAGAGTACCTGGAATTTCGGAACTAATTTTGCCGAGAACCTAAATTGTGTGTACACTGAACCATTTTAAGATTTCACGTGGCATTTAAAACTGAATCCAAAAATTAAAACTGATCTTCACGATATCATTTGACAAAGACACGACTCACATTCTTTCGTCCTTAAATTACTGATGACTGTTTTCAAATATAAGCTTCACTTCATTTTAATTAATTAGTATGATAGACTAAATTTTACTGATTTGTTTCGAATTGTCACGAATACGCACCAAACGTTTGGTAAACAGCTAAAATTTCTGTCTTTTGGAGTTTT
This sequence comes from Haplosyllis leylae, assembly GCA_038406175.1. NCBI lineage: Eukaryota > Metazoa > Annelida > Polychaeta > Phyllodocida > Syllidae > Haplosyllis > Haplosyllis leylae. The sequence goes on along the minus strand of JBCAUG010697977.1, from coordinate 5,771 downwards.
TTGCTTCAAAAAACATGGGGATTAACTTTTTAGGTTTATTTAAGTTTCAGAAAGGAAAGCGTGTGAAAACAATTATAGTTATCTTCTTTAGTTCTGGTTTTTATGATAAGTCTTTATAAAGTAATACTCCTTTCTGCATCAGATGAATATAGAAGCAGCTTATGTCAAGAGACAAATCCCGTATTACTCAGGGTGAAATTTTGCTCAGAGTCAAAGTTGAAAATACAAGTATACTTTGACAGTCAAGGTCTCTGAAAACAAAGAGGTCCTTATGCTCCAAGGCTTTCATTCTAGATTTAATGAATGAAAATAATCTAATTTTTCACGATACACAGATCTACCAGTTGATTTCTTGTCCTTACTGTTGCTTGTGTTAATTATTTGACAACATATCCACAATCTAGCAGGTACTGGAAATATTCGAGTTTTTCTTTAATTCGCTTTAGATGCTATAGATTCTACAGAATCACGAGAGAACTAAAAACAATCTAGTAGAAAAATGTTACCCCAACTGGGAAGTGAACCCAGGCACCCCTGACTTTCATGTCCTGCATGCTACTACCTGAACTAATTCCCCTATTTGCTGGAAGTCTCAGTCCTTTAGATCCCATGCTCTATTGATTCCCGGACTTAGATTTTTTTGGAATCAATGGAGCATGACTATATATGGATCTAAAAGGCTAAGACTTCCAGCAAATAGGGGAATTAGCTCAGGTAGTTCCCATTCACTTCCCAGTGGGGGTAACATTTTTCTACTGAATTTTTTTAGTTCTCTCGTGATTCTGTAGAATCTTCAGAATCTAAAGCCGATTACGGAAAACTCGATTAAATAACCCGAACGAGAAACAGTCTCTTGCACCTAACTGGACGAAAGTCCAAGCAATTCCTTCCCGTTCAATAGTTTCTAAAAATCCTGATTTTATTGTAGTCAACGACAAGACGATTTTGGTTTTGGCACAATCAGGTATAGAATACAATTCTCGGACAAGAAAAGGCTTTAAAAATTATTCGCGATGGCGAAGACGTGTGTTATGAAGGTATGAAAATTTATTATGTAAAATTTTACGTAATCGGAAAATGTTTTGTGACATCGGCATTCTGATTGTTTGGCCAGGTTTGAGTAATGTATTACGTGACTGACTAAACGAGGCATGTGACCCTTGCACAGACTAAATCAACGCAGCACCTTTAATAAAAGTAGGTCTGATTACTAAAGCCTTACAATTTATTCAACAGCCGTAACAACAATGGCGGAAGAAGGACACAGGGTTACCTTAACGATTCCTCCAATCTTGACTATCTTGGCTTTTATTGTGACTTGCTTCTTCAATTATCTTGCAGCACAAGATGCATGTTGTCTGCATTGGGGTAAATAGTGTTTAATAATTTGTCGTTGACTCTTTTGTAATAAATCGGCGGATTCCGATAGCCGAAAACGTAACTGCTGTGGTCAACCAAACAAAGTTTGAAGCTTTTGTAACTGGACATCAGCAGTGATTCTTCTGCTGATATTACGTTACCAGAGGGGTGAAACGAACTCAACTTTGTGACAAAACAAACACTGATTTCTCAGCATTAGTTTTAATACCTTAAAAGGTAGCCATAAATTTTCCAATGGACTTTAAACATAGGGTATGCAGAATGTAAACAATGTATGTAAACAATGCATGTAGACTGTTGTTCTTCAACATAAAAACAAATCATCATGTTTTGTAATAATTCCTTTGAATATTACAAGTTGCAATGAACCTGCTTGAGACAGTCTAATCCTTCAGTTTGTGCATATCGTGGAGCTCAGTTTGAGTATGAGTTTCCTGGATGAGATTCAGTTTTGGCGCCCCAAAAATCTAGCTTGTTGGCAAACAAGCTGTATTCTTCTTGTCCCGACCACTGGGCAGCACAGCAAGTAAGTCAGGCAATTGTTGTTTACATTCGGCGGAATCTAGCTCATTTGCCAACAAGCTAGATTCCGCAGTTACAAATCTAGCTTGTTGGCAAATGAGCTGTATTCTTTTTCCGAATCTCAAACTGCAAACTTATACTCAAACTCACAAGCATCGATCACACCCATGTTCAAATTAACAGTATTTTTTAACATTGAAAAGATAGGGAGTTTGCCACAGATTGTGATCAGATTTTGAATTAAGTGAAACTTCGAATTAATTGTGTTGGAATTAACTGGAACCAACCTGTAAATGTCATCTCTGTCTAGAGTTTAGAGTTCATCTTGCCACATTGAGTCTGCAACTTTTTGTTAAATAAATGCATAAAAATCTGTATTCATTATTCTTTTGTTGATTTCTGTTCAAATCAACTGAATTAAATTTGTTAGAAGTCAATATATTTGTGTCTTTCTATCTAGACTCAAAATGGAGAAAAACCATACAATTCTCCATGAAAATCTGTGCAATTCTCCAGAAACTGTGCAATTCTCAGATTAGAAAATGGTTAAAAATCAAGAAAAGTAACATTTTAACAATTTATTTCAAAATATTCTTTTAAAATATGAACAAAGTAAAACTATCTGAGCATCTTTTATCCATAATTTGTTATGTAAATCTTGTAAATCTTTGGCAAAAGCCTCACATGGGAATGAACACATATTTAGGAAGTTTCCCTCCCAAAATTTGCATACAAAAATCTATGCGATTCTCGGTTACCCTATAAAACCAATCCCTGAATATTTCCTTAAAACACATTTTGCAGAATCTCACAAATTGTTCCCCGACTTGATGATACACTTTGAAGAATATCACAAAATATTCTCTGATTTAAAAAAACAACATTTTTAAGAGTCTCACAACATATTCCCTTAATCAGATAACAGGATACCTCTTATGTCCACGACAATTTGTCAAATACCATTGATGTACCAAATTGTTTTGAAGAATTTCTGTTGGATTCTCTTATTTGGAGAATTTTTCACAGATGACTAACAGGTTCGACCAACGAGACCGAACTCTATTAAAGCAAAAAACAAAACAAGAAAGTCCTCCTGCGTGAACGCAAAGAGGTATATCGCCCGTCACGTAGCAAACGCTCGCTCTGCTGTCCTATCCTGGGGGAGGCACCCCATCCTGGCTGGGGCGTGGGGGTACCCCAACCTGACCTGGAAAGGGTGTACCCCATCCCTGGCTGAGGGGTACCCCAACCTGACCTGACCTGGAAAGGGTGTACCCCATCCCTGGCTGGGGGGTACCCAACCTGACCTGGCCAGGGAGGAATCCCCTCCCCGTCATGACCTGGACCTGGCTGCGGTGGGGGGGGGGGAGGGTCACAGTCGCCTGTGAAAACATAACCTCCCGTAGTCCTACGTACGCGGGTGGTAAAAACAATTATCCTGTCAATGCCAAAATAGATTCAATTTTTGTTAGTAAAAATAAATGTTGGGATACACCTTGTAATGCCAAAATAGACTTAATTCTTTTAAGTAAAAATAACCCTGTTGTTATTACAAATTGGTCCACGTCATGTATGTGCAACTCAATGGCAATCTCGCTCTGCAAATTTACTCTGTGGCTTAGCAGCTTACATAGGCACCCACAAGTGCCATGCAGCTTAATAAGAAATCACCATTCGCGGAGCAGTTCTGCGACTTTGTACAAAGAAATGGAACTTAGTTTTGTGTTACTCTGACATGGAAATTCAACAGTCAATTATGTAGACTCCTCAACCAATGTCATTCGAGATTGGGGATTTTTGGAGCCATTTTCGGATTGGTAATCGTAATAGACGAAAATCCGAAAATCGTGATATGGTAGACTTTGACATTGAAGAGATCGGCAATTGTAAACTAAACCTTCCTGTACCTTCTTGTAACTAATCATACAATTGAAGTGATTTTCAATGTGACATTGGTACATTTCAAAACCATCCTCGAAATACCAACTGTATGAAGATTGAATACCAGAGACTAGATTTCAAAGTGGGATACAGGACTACAAACGAGTAATGGAGGGTACATCAAGATTTGGACCAGAATTTAGCAGCATTTTAATGAACACATCGAATGAAACCACTTCAGGATCAGCATCAGCAGATACCGTTCACCCATTTACATTTTACTTTACCGGAATTTGTATAATTGTTGGATTACTTGGAAACACCACATCTATTATTGTCTTTCTGAAGGCGAGGGTGAGTGAAGGTGCGTGCACTGTTAGATACTACTTAATTGCATTGGCTTTGTCTGACAACACTGTTTTAATTGCTGAAGCATTTGTATGGTTGGCGGACATCAAAATTACTTGGATCCATAAGTTTGATGCACTGTGTAAAGGTGTCTATTACTTCCGTTACGCTTGTCGAATGTGGTCAGCATTTCTAACCTTAACCATTACTGCAGAAAGGTACTTATTTGTAGCCTACCCTTTAAAAAGCTCTTCATTAAGAACAGCCAACTGGTGTAGAATTGGCATTTTAGTGACTGCGTACATTTCGTTCAGTCTAGCTGTCTACGCGCTGTTCTTGATTGGTACTTCAACCAATCACCGTTGCATTATTTACAACGATAAGAAAGGAACATTTGTAATTGTGGACATAATCATATCAAGATGTCTCGCCGACGTGATAATCGGGTCGGCCATCTTCATCCTGACGGGGTTCATGATCCGCTCCCTCCTGAAGGCCCGTCACGCGAGGGAAAACACCCTGAATGGAGGCTGCTCCTTCACGCGTCGCCAAACCAGGGAGTTTCAAATCACAATCATGCTTATAACAATAGCAATCCTTTTCGTCCTGATGAAAGTCCCATACACATTTACCTACTACTTGTCCTTTAAATGGAATACGGAGTGGAGTAAGACAGTTTCCAATCAACTCGTCGGTATTAAAGAAGTAAACAATATTGCTGGTGCCCTCGTCACTCTCAACTATTCCATTAACTTTTTCGTCTATTTCTTTTTTGTAAGGAGTTTTAGAGAAAACTTGTTCAAGATAGTTGCCTGCCGAAAAGGTGACAGATCATCTATGTTTTCAGACACTATGAAAAACGTAGAATCTTCTAAACTTACCACGAATTGTTAATCGCTTAAAATATTTTAAAAAATAAGGGTAAGCGAAATGTGAATAATTATTAACCAATGCATTTGAGCTAGACTGCATGTTGTAAATTATGCAAATTGTTTTTCTATTTTGGAGTCCTGTATGGTGTGTTACGTTAAGTTAGATTCATCACTTCTCATTAATTTTTAAAACACAATTTCATGTGCTGGTTTTCATTTGGTTAAACTGACAAGCTAACAGCCCTGCAGCTATTAATTCTATTTGCAAAGAAAATATTAACTTAGGTTTTCATTACAAAGTACAAGAACGTCGCTCGCTAGCTGGGAGAACTTTCTAATCTAACTCTTATATTCTTCAGTAACGTGTTCTACAGAATTACGTGTTCTAAAAATGTCGATCCCAAATGAGCTGAGATAATTACAGAATTAAAAATCAAGGAGTGAACAATTTCACTAGGTGACTCGTCACCTCGCGTGAATCTCACCTTGCGTGAATCTCACCTCGCGTGAATCTCACCTGTTGTAAATCTCACCTCGCGTGAATGAATCTCACCTCATGTGAGTGAATCTCACCTCACGTGAATCTCACCTCGCATGAGTGAATCTCACCTCACGTGAATCTCACCTCCCCTCCACGTGAAAATAATAACTTTCACCTCGCACGGAAAAATTCCCAAAAAAGTCATGCAGCAACCCCAATTCCATCAATAAGGTACCTCTACGAGTCACCAATTATGTCGTGTTCATTACCACCCGCATACGAAGGAT
>JBCAUG010697866.1:0-13530 GCA_038406175.1 Haplosyllis leylae | reverse complement strand
AGTAACAATAATTTTCGTGACTTCAAAGGCAATGTTTCATTGTTTAAATCAGCACAGGTCCCATGGACCTATTTTTTTACCCCGAAGAACAAAAAGCAGGCCACAGACCCCTGCCAATAGAGGATTCACTTTGCTTGCATGACTGTTCACTCTGTCGGCAAAATTGTGTTCAAAGATTCTGGGACCCACTTGGCCTCAGTTTAACACTAACAGATAAAAACAGCCCTTGATATCTGTTTAAATGACAAAATAGTAATCAGTGATGCTGTTTATGAAATTGCATTTGATCTTGACAAATTACATATTTTGATTCGGACCACATATAGTTGCCTTCCACCATCCCGGATTGGCCACGCGCTTTCAAACTTAATGACGCCCGCGCCCGTTACCAACTTGATTTCTTTCACAGTTCATACACAATCCAGTGACTCTCTTTCACCAGTCTTTTACTGTTTTCAGCGTTTACACAGTGGTAGCTTTTTGAACCGTATGCTTCCCATAGTTGAGAGCGGATTTAAGAGTGCAAAAACAGAAATAAGAATTGGTGCTTATCAAGCCTGGAAGACACTCATTGATTGTTTTGCACTCAACAGAGGTATATAATCGGCCTATTCAATATTCACGAGCATTTGTTTATGTGAGAGAAACGTTTCCATTACCAGTAGATGTGTTTTATTCCAGCTATTTTGGAGGAGACCAGACGGGTGAAACTTATCATGCAAGTTTTTCGTCTGACAACAGCAAAAGATGAGAAGGTGGCGTTAAAAAAGCTAGATGCTTGGTGGCATTATGTGGTGACACTGAAACCATCGAATCCTGCGTTATTTGACCAGGTTATTTATTCCATTTATTGCATGTATTTCACGCGATTCACTGGCTGATTAAAAAAAGAACAAAAAACCATTAGCAACAACCCTAAACTATTATCTATTTCAATTTAAGGTGGTGATCCCCATGTTCAATTTTTGTATGGGTGTTGGAAAGTTGGAGCAGAATACTCCAGGAAAAGGAATTTCTCCATCTACGCCTGGACGAACTCCTGTGTTGAGGAGAAACGGTAGTTGTAATTTAACACATTGACAGCCTAAATACCCAGGGCAAGACAGGTGTTTAAGGAATTTGGACAATAACTGTAAGCGTGTATTTTTTTTTAATTTCAGCTTCGGGTGGCTTTACAAGTCCACCAACACCTAACGCCAGCCTGAACAACGGTAGTATATCGACGACGCCAAACGGCAGCAGCGCGCCATCAGGTCTCGTCTTCAAAGCTGTACAGCTTAAAGCAATTGAAGTGTTAGCTTTGTTAATGGCAGTTAAAGTTGATGGAAGTGATATACCTGAAGCTAGATTTTCCGTAGGTAAGTACCTTACACAGCATTTGAAATAAATACATTATTTCCAGGCGTTTTGGAGCAGATATCCAGTTTCTGCCTTCATTTCAGACAAACCGGACAGAAACCTGGTGGATCAACAAGTGTTCACTAAACATGGTAGTGCATTGGTCAATGCAGCAAGGGAATTGTTATTTTGTGTGGGTAGGGAAGTTGAAGGTAAATCAGCGTTATAGATCTATCCGGATGAACTTATGAGAGTGAAATCTTTGGTGTAAATTTTGTACGCAATTAATAAATTTAAGTAACAAAATCTTTTTTGACATTTAGATGGTATCTTATACCACCTATGGTATGGATTAGTCGAACAGTTGAAAAATGTGCTGGAAAATGGGAACAGAAAAGAAAATGTAGACGTTTTCACTTCTGTTCTGTATTGCATACAAGATATTGTGTCGAATCAGGTCATTGAAGAACACACAATTCTAGTAAGTTGCCTAGGGTTTGTACTCGCATTTGTCACTGGCGAAAGATTTGAGTGCGATTATTTTCACATACAGAAGTACAGCTTATCTCCGACTCCCGTTTCAAATCGGGAATTTATGCGAGTTGTGGTTCGACACAAACCGTCAGAAGGGGCTGTCAGATCAACAGACTTTAATTTAATTAAGGAGATTATGTTTGATTGATTACTTTTGACTGTAATTTCATTACTTTTCAGAAAATGATTGAGGCAATGGCGCGCCTTCCCAGCAAAATAATGCATTCCTCCGCCTACAATGCTGGAACTTTAACCGGTAGCGCCGTTATGCATGGATGTCCTGCTTTCACGCTTATGGATCTAATATTCCAGGACAAACTTCTCAAACTAACTAAAGAAGAAAGGTGATTATTTCTAATGTTGGCTTTCCCGTTGATAATGGAATGACATACAGATACACACTAGTCCACACTTCGAAATTCTGATCAAGAATAGTATTGCCTTCAGATTTTTTATCGTTATGGAGAAGTTGATTGATCACGGAGTAACAAACCCGGTGGGCGCACTGAGCTTTTTACAGACGTGCATGGAGCGCTTAGAAAACAGTGTAACCACATTGACTACTGATATATTGTGGAGGATGTGGAGTGTTATTGTTAATCCACTCCTTGAACACATTATGAAGGTACGACAGAAAATATACACGTGATTTTCATAAAAGTACCTAACTTTATTATGAATGTAAAAGAAACTGACGAATGGGGTCTAATCTTCCTAGAAAACTCATTTGTAATTGTTATTTTCTATCTTTTTATTTTTTTCAAAGTCCAACGAAGTAAACCAGGGTGATGCATTGGAGCACAACTTTACATGTTTGTACAAGGCACTAGAGTTTCCGCTTGTCACACTTCTAACTTCAGACCTTCATCAGGTAAGTTTAGTGTTGACGAACTTGCGATTGAAAGGTAAACATTGACGTTGAGGATACATTGATTAAAATGTTGACTTCCTAAATGAGTCGAATGGATATCTGCTGGTAGCTTTTCCGTTGTCAGTGAGTAAACTTTTTGCCGGATAGAACATTGGTTGCCTGGCAAGCGTAATATAGCAAATGTGTGAATGAAGTCTTTCCATTAGGGTTCTTTGAAATCGATGCTGAAAACTTGGAGCGAGTTGTACATCACGTTTGCCAGATTAGCAGCGATGGTTCCAAATGCGGAGGCAAACGTCTGTTGTGAGGAACTGTGCGACAGGATATTGGCCACGGGGGTCGAAGAAATTCTGAGAGTAAGTTAAACATTTTCAAATGGACTGAGTTTTCACTAGCATGGAAAAGTTAAGTGATTTTCCAATCTAGAAATTCAAAAATTTATCCCACAAAGTAGGAGTGTTTTTGGTCAATCAGGAAAAAGTAGATCAGAAATCAATAATAAATGACTACAGTAAGTACAAATATGTTTTGTTGAAAGATATAGCTCACTGGGGAAAATCATCAATTATTTGAAACAGGCAATTCATTAAATTTGTAATTTTGAACCCTGAGTAAATGGCAGAAAAATCACGGTATTACTTAAGAATGAAAAGTGAATCTGTTTATATTTCCTACTGATCCGATAATATTTTTACGGATTATAAAAAATTATTCATATACTTTTCAAAGGAATACTTTTTATTGGGGAAATACACCTGCTTATTCCATCTTCATTATTAATTCAGACGGGGATAGGCGTTGAACATTTAGCCGCTGTCAGCAAATTCATGGTTGATACCTTTGACTTTTCTTCTCTTGCGCAACCTAGTAAGTATTTAACCGTGAAAAATTATATTGGACGTCGTGTGGAGAATGTCACCTTGTGAAAAACTTACACCATTCACTTAAGTCGTGCATATTCTTTTCACAGTAAAAATGTGTGAGAAATTTTTTTTTGTCTCTAACATTAGGATTCGTTTGAGACCAGTGCGATGTTTGCTTGAGTAACTTCAAAGTGAATTGCGTGTGTTGCATGTTATGTATTTGGGACAGTTGGTAAATAAACTTAATTTTTGAAAAACATGCATTTCAGACATACTAAGTCCTGTGAAATTTGGCAAAAGGAAACATAAAATACTTGGAAATCTCAATGGATTGGTAAAACTTGTAGCAACTACCACTGAATCTTTACATGCACTCGCGACAATTGATATAGGAAATCAGGTAAGGTTTAGGATGTTGTATGAGTTTTGGCAGTGAAGTGAGACAGTTTGGAATACATTCCGTCCGTGTGACGATCACAGAAAAATATTTACAATTGCAGAAGAATGCCGAACCTATCCCCACTCTAGTGGCTTCAGCTAACGATTTAACACATGTGATGAGTCAGATCTTCAACCATTTGCCAACCACTACCATGATAACGGCTTCGCTTGAAATTTTATCGTCTCCGGCGTCTCAGTTTCTCAGTGGAGCAGCAAAACGGTCCAGCAGATTATACACTCAACAGTTCCAACAGAAGGTAAGCTTGTTCACAATTTAAAAAAATAGTTGATAATTGTTCGATTAGAACTGGTTTTAGCACAACATTTATTGCTGGCTCGTTTAGAGTCGGCTGCATATTTTATATTGACTATTTATCTGCTGTAGTTGGAGAAGTTGTGGCTAGATATCAGCACCTGCATAGAAGGCAGATATAAAGGTGTCTACGACAGTGATTTTCTTGCCGTTACAAGTTCACTGTTTTGTGTTACATTTCTACATCCCCGACGAGCAATTAAGAACCAGGCCATTGTCTTGTGGAATGCGACTTTCGCTCAATCGCAACCTTTGAAGTATCCCGAAGAACTCAGGTAAGTATAACATGAAATTACACACAATTCTTTTTAGTATAAATAGCAGCAGCAGTGAAAAATTAAAACTGGAAAATTGTTTCAGGCCGATACTTACCAAAGTGAAGGAGAAAACACCAATTATCCTACCTGGCTGGTCCAGTATCGATGTTTCAATGATTGAAGAAACACCTGTAAGTCAAATGAGCCAGGCAGGAGAATCGAATGCACCAGTACCTAACATTGTAGGGATGCCCAGCCCGCACAAAGCACACGGGAGTTTCATGAACAGGTCTGTTGATGTGTATTCAGCTATGAAAACAAACCCAATCTTTCAAATAAAGTGACTTCATATTGAATGATTCTCATAACTTCTATTTAGAGCTGTATCACCCAACATAAAGAAGTCTCCCATGCTATCTCACAAGTCTCCTAAATCCACCACCTCACCCGGACCCGTAAGGAAAAAGATAGCCTTGGATGAGATTGACGAGTTGAGTTCATCGGTAGGTTGAAAGCGTTAAAATGAGGACATTTTTCATAGGGTGATATTGGATAAGCTGAGAGGTCGTTATCCATATTATCATGTATTTTTGCTCAGAAATTTGTCGTCATCAAGAATTCGCCCAAAAAGAAAATGGTTCTTACAGAACATCAGAAGGAGAAGATGCAAGAACAGAGGTAAGCATGACAATCTGCTATTCTGGACTCTTTCTTATTTTGCAATTAATACTTTCTCATCTTTAATGTTAATTTTATTAGCTGGATTTCACCACTAATCGACACAAGCTTAAGTGGAAAATAGTAAGTTGAAGTTGATTTCGTCTGTGTTCGGTGTTTGGTTGTTATATTTAAAATTTAATGTTATCTACCAAAGGGGCTCTGTCCCAGCACTGTATAGCAGTGTGGACGTATCTATGGATGCCAGTCTCATGTCCCAGTTTGTCTCTACTGAGTCACAATCAAGGTAAATTAAATGTGTCATCTTGACTTTTGACATTTTTATTAAAGTACAGTAGTTTGAGAAGACGAGATTAAAATAATGTGAACTTGTAACCTACAGCATTCCAACACCGACCCCGACACCACCAGTCTCCTTTGCGCCGTTTAAATTTCCCACTTCAACATCAGGAGATATCAAAAGAAAATCATTGACCGATTCGAAAAAAGATTCCAGCAAGTGTCAGGTAGTAAAAACTGGTAGTGTTCCGAATTTTCACACAAGACATTTTTGGAAGGCATTGAATTGACAGAAATTTGCAATTGTTGGAAGAGTTTGTATACAGTTTTTGAGTTTTTCTCAAAGTTTTGTTAACATTGTTTCTTTTCCACCAAACTCAAGGGAAAGAAAGGTCCATACAAAAGTAAGGCTCCTGAAGAAATTCCAAATGAAACTGGTCAGGATTCACGGCCAAGAACTAGAAGCGGGAGAAAATCCGTCAGATTCTCAACCGAGTCAGAAGAAGATAAAAACACTGAAGGTCTGTACCTGAATTACATTTCTGTAAAACTGAACATTTTAGCAATGAGGATAGACTGGCCCTTCTATTTTTCGCCAAGTCCCCCCACCACTTGAATCCAGTTGATTCAAACAGTCATTAAAATTTTAATGTGTAAAGGCTGTCCGTCCCCGTCAAAGTTTGACATTGTGCAAAAGGTGGTAGATACCTTGACTGGGAGAATTGTGAGGAGACACACTTGCCAGAATCTGGGAGATTTAAAAAGAATAAGAATGGGTCACAAACCCATTCTACCTGTCAAAGTGCCCGTCACAATGTTAAACTTTTGACGGACACGGTGACGGCGTCAGTACGTGTAAACTGGCCTCCCTGGGCCAGCGTTGCACTTTTCGTGGGGAGGCCGCACCGTGCTCCCTTCTCCCCACTCGACTCGCCCGCTCGCTCCCTCGAAATTAAACATCGCGGCAGAGCTCCGCCGTTCAGGGGCCGAGGTGGGGACATGTCCCCCTGCCTGGGACAAGCGACGGTATCGCTCCCCTAACTTGGATGAATATCGTTTGCAATCAGTGTATGTGGATATTTTGTAGAATCCGACGCACAAGCGAAACCAACGATGAATAGTTCGGAGGAAGTGATGGACACCTCAGAGCCCCAAGAATATGACACCTTCAGTTTTATGACGCCATCGGGAGATTCTGCGAAGTCAAGCGACAGTACAGAAAAAGATCAGACCACAGAAGTTGACGAGAAAGGTGACAACGCACCTCAAGATAAATCCGAGAGCAATGATAAACCCAAAGATAACAACCTAAAGGAGTCACAACCAGAGGTTGTTGATAACGATGTTGAAATGATAGATCCGTATCTGACAGTAGCCCAGGAGCTAAGCGAGGCACAGAAATACACCCCGAATAAAGAAGATGCCAGCAAGCTGAAAGATTTTGTGATAGGTGGACGTGACTCTGACACCTCGCGAGATGTGACCAGTGACAACGAGTGTGAAGTGATGGAAATCGATGACGAAAAATTGAGCGACACTAAGATCACCGAGAAAATTGAGGAAAAAGAGGATGAGAAAGTGTCTTTGTTCACGACTAATTCCAGCGAAGAAGCGAGTTCAATGGAAACTAAACCTGAATCTGATGACGACTTATACACCAGAATTAAAGGTAGGCGAACGAAAAGGCCACTGGTTGCGTCGTCTCCTGTCAGATCGTCACCCAGAACAAAGAAAGGGGGCACAACCGATATACGCAACTGGATAATTGAAAAGTCGCCCAGGAAAAATTTAAGTGACCCAAATCCCCTCAGTTCCCCCCGAAATACTAAGCAGTCCACTTCAGCAGTAAGTACGTCGGAGATTCTTGTTGAGGACAGTCAGCAATATTCTCCAAGCAAATGTATTGCCAAAAATACGTCTCCACTTTCTGAAACAGTTGTGGAAGAATCGCAGCAGTTTTCGCCTTCAAAGACAAAATCTTCCAGTACTTCGGAGGAAACATCAGTAAGACTTGATTTCTCGGGTGCGTTTGATTCAACTGTTGTTGCGGCGAACAGTAAATCTTTATTCAGTGAAAGTATGGCGAACACTCCTCAGTCGCAGTTGCCACAGGAAGCAGAGCGACCAGAACTGTCAACGCCCACCAAAAGGCCTCCAGTAAAGGATGCGGGCTCTCCGACGTCTCCGGTTGTAAAATTGTATAAACTAAGTCAAGAAGATATAATCAGACTGAGCCCCTCTAAGCATGCCACAAATGACGCTTTTACAGCACCATTTTCTAGTAGCCCCAGATCAGTCGGTCGTGGATTAAAGAGAAGAGCGTCTCTGTTGAGAGCAAGTAAAGCGGCAAGTCAGGAAAAGAAAACGGTGAGTCAGGAAAAGAAGCCGGAGGACAGTGGGAATGGGAAAAAACTCAGTATTGATGATATTGTTCCAAGCTCACAGGATGCCTTTGCGTTTGCTGTACAGAATTCCCTTAGTGTTGTTGAAGAGACGCAATTTACTCCCAAGATGTTGGGATTGAATAAAGAAAAGGACGAAACTCTTTCAACAGATATGCCAGAACTTTCAAAGAGCACTGATGAAACTTCATTTAAAGACACCAGTGATACTGAAACAACTGTGATAGAAAAAGGGGAAGTCTCTAAAGATCAATCAGATCAAGGAAAGAGTCTTGCAAAGGCATCAAGTGACAATAAAAATAAAAACAGTGAAAACCATGACACTCTTTTAAAGTCCGGGACTGAATTACTTGTAATGTCCGATACGTTCAGTGAGAGTGGAAATGACGCAAACGTGTCAAATACTGAGGGTTCGAGATGTCTGCCCAATTCTGACATTCTACCAGCCGACATAGACGTTTCGCATGACTCGGAGAATGACTCACAGGCCACCATCGTGTCTAGTAGAGTGAAGCGGCGAAAATCGAAGAGGATGTTGGATGAACTTAAAGGTCCATCACAGGTAGATTACGTTTCCATGGTTAACAGCATGTGTAAAGATTTTTATAGCAAACAATACAATAAAAAAATTAATCCCGTACAAAGAGAAATACTGGAGTACAAACAGGATTGGCACGTGTCAAGAAAAAACAAAAATTTTCTCTAGGTCAGGGTTATTTTGGCTATTTGATCCATCCATGTCGGGGAATTTTGTCATGAGAACTAATTTTTTTCCAAAAATGATTAGACTTCTTTTGCTTGCATACTTTTTCAAGACCTTTTTCTTTTCAAAATGTTCAAGTATTGCATTTGTATTATTTTTTACATTGATTGCTTTACAGAAAAGATATTCAACTTTGTGTGTGTTTGTGACAAGATGTTTTCTGACATTCTATACCCTAAGTATCGTCATGTAGTACGATTTCAGCAATCATGGCCGATTGTCACAATCAAAATCTCTTGATCGACACCTAAAGATAAGCATTAAAAGCTTGCAGATAAATTATGCGCAAGAATAATTAGTAGTATGTTTTTTACTTAGAAAAATAGAAAATTGTCGGGAAAAATGGTCATGTCAGGGAATTTTGAATGGCTCAAATGTGACAATCCTGATAAAAAAATTGCCATACGGGGAATCTGTTAACAATTAAAATACTAAATAATGAATGAATATTTCAGTTACCAGACAGTGAAAGTTCAGAAATCAGCCAGCCAACACAATCCAGGCGAAGAGGTCGATCAAAGAAAAAGATGCCGTCACCGACACAGGTAAACCAAAATGATGAATGTCACAGAGTTGAAAATAATTGCTGTCCTCCCACAGTTGCTGTCAGCCAAAACTTTAGGGGGAAAACTTACAAACAGAAAAAAAAATCTTCTATTTCTTTGCAGGGAGGGGATTCTTCCGTTATGGAAAGTACAGATGGACAGAAACCAGAGTCAAGTGATGCAGACTCGTCATACAGCGAAGCTGGTGATGGCAGCAAAACACAAGTTAAACCCAACGACTTGAAGACAAGAATAGCCGAGTCGACTCTTGCAAGTGATATGGCATCATCTCAAGAATTTTGTTCTGAACGACAGGGTCAGGGCAAGAAGTCAAAGTTTAAAGTTCCCAAAGTTCCGGACGAAAGCCCAGTAGAAGAGGTGGTTGAGGTGGATGATTCGACACAAGAATCGGATGACAGTATTGTTTGTTTAGGAGATGATACTAAAACTACAGGACGGAAGGAAAGGGCTAAAAGGAAAAAATCTGATAAAATAGAAGCTCGTTCGAAAGAACTTGAAAAAGCTCCAGCAATAGACCAGAAAGTAAATGTTGAAGGAGCGGAGAAAGACGATAATCAGTGTCCTCAGTCTTCTCAAGAAAGAAGTTTACGATCTAGAACTGTAAAGGTTGACGCAAGTCAAGATGTTAGTGACCCCATTGAAATTCCAATTGAGTCATCAGCGAAAGAGAAGACAACTGAAAAGAAGAAATCAGTATCCAAAGAAAAGAAAATGGAACTGTCTGACGATGACATACCCCTCAATCAATTGAAACCAGAAAGTGACGTTGAGAACACTGAAGCAGCAAAAAGCCCCGGAGGTCCCAAAAGTGATGACGATGATACACCTCTCAGTCTATACCTGTCGAAATCTCAATCAAGTGATGCAACCAAATCGAGTCAAGAAGCAACTGCTCCGAAAGAACAGAACGCAGAACAGGAATCCGTAGAGGTAGTTGACATTGCCCCACCACAGTCGTGTGCAGACATGTTTGTCGGCTCGCAGCAGCATGAAGAAAGTAACAAGGATGGCGAGGGAAAAACCAGTGGAATGAGTGATACTTGTGACGTTGATAAAGGCAAAGAATCGTCTCAAGAGCAAAAAACAAGGGAGATAGGCCGAAAAGTCCAGTTTGTGAAAACAGGAAAAGGTCGCAGAAGAAGGCTGTCATTAGACTCTAGGAAACGAAAGTCACCTGGCACATCACCAAAGGGTTCCTTGAAATTGAGAAGGGGACTTGGGTTGAAGGGACGAAGACCTTCATCGCCAATTGTCGCAATATCGCCACTGTCAAAGGCCAATAAGGCTCTCGTAGAAAAACAGCTGTCACAAATTATGAACAAGGAAAATGAAAGCGAGGAGGCTTCTGAGAGAGAAAACTCCAAAGTGGAGGTAGTTGATCTTAAATCTGGGAAATCGAGCCAGGAAAACTCGTCAGCCGAAATCCAGGACAGTGACGCACAATCAAGTGATAAAAAGCAAATGGGAACTTTGCACAGCCTAAATAAAGGTGTGTCCAGAAGTCCACCAAAGAAAGGAAGACCGTTCGACACACCAGAAACGCCCACATCCGCTAGCAAGTTTACTTCCAGGTCGCAGTACATATTGGAAAGATCCAGAAGGATATGTTTAGCAAAAGCGTCACCGTCGCCACTAAGTGGGCGAAAACTACTGGTTCCCAAGAAATCTCCCAGAGGTATTTTGAAGCATTCTCCCACTGCGAAATCCCCAGATAAAAATGGAAACAATGGACCCCTTGCTGCCATACATGGTTCACCCAAAGCATCTAAATTACCATCCCACAGCGACAGTCCACCGACCTTCCGACCAATTCAGATCCCAAAAATATATTCACCATCGGCGTCCCCCTCAGCTGGAATCTTGAAAAGACGTAGATTAAGTGGTGATGCTCCCACAGAATCGCCGTCCCCGCCGAATAAGGTTTGTGAGCTTTTCCTCATTTCGAATACTTTTTCATATATTTTAATAACAATAATGACACCAATACAGTTTGAATATTTGGTTTAAGTAACTGAGGCTGCATTTTCTTCATATTGCATGAATGACATTTATTTATTGGCGAAAGATATTTAGCCTTTGAAAGAATTCATTAAAATGTGACTTAAAAATGGGATTATCTCAATTGGTGGAATGTAACTCTGGTGCAATGACGAAAATAATATTACACATCCAGTGACATACGTCACGCGTATCTCGTTTGTAACAGAAGAACTGATTGTAAATGTTATCTTTATATTTCAGCAAAGACGAGTGTGTTTCAATGATTCACTGGACGTGTGCGAACTGACATCTCGCGGCGAGTCGAGCCCCAGTAAACCAATAAACAGGTGTCTGGAAATGGGTAGTCGAACCCTTGTCCCATCGCCACTCGTCATGACCGCTGCATCCAAGATGCAGACAACTGCCACCAGCTCCAAGGTAAAGACAGAAACGTTTGGTCCAAACAACTTGTTTGCAAGACTTGATATTTTGTGTTGTCCATCTTTTACTCATACAGTTGCCAATTTTTGTTGGATTTTGTAGTTTCATACTTTGGATGTTTTCTTTGTTGAAACTTTTTATTTTCTGTTTCGGCTTTAGTTTGTAACGACGCCATCTAAATCTTCCTTTGATAAGAGCTCGAAAGATGAAGATGGCTTTGCTATGCCTGATGTAGTTTCCGTAAGTATCATTGTACTGTGATGTGGTGCTTGGAAATCAGAATTTCATGATACTTTGTAGTTTAAGTTACTTGAACACAAGATAGCTGATGATGAGTTTTGTCGAAAAAAATTGTTTGCATCAAATTGTAATAAGAAACAGTACCACAAAAACGCTTTGCAAATGTTGTACTTTCAATGTTAGCAGCATTGTGGGAATTTATAAACAGGTGTCAAAATGAGGAATTTTTCATTGATTCTTTGCAGGCGAAAAAAACGGACACCAATGAGAGTGAAGGTAGCTGTTTGAGCACGCAGGACGTTTCACAGATGAATTGCCAAAATCCGGTCTGTCCAGATTTACTTGAGTGTGATGCATCTGTGGATGAAATACTTCCCCAGCTCACCTCATCCATGTGGATGAGAGGATTAGGCCAGTTAGTCCGCGCCAAAAACATTCTTACAGTCGGTCAGTTGGCGGCGATGAGCGAGTGTGACATAAACAGTCTCCCCATTAGGGAACCCAAAGTATCAACTACCAAATCGGCGCTTGCATCATTTGCTGAACAGTGGAAAAAGAAGTCGGAAAAGCAGACACCGCAGAAAATAAAGGCGAATGATACAACCAAAGGTACATTTGTTTTATAGTGAATCGAATGGCCCATCTTTTGTACAGAAGTAGGGTGGGGGAGGAGTCTGGTTTCAAAACGTAAGCGAAATCATAAAAGACGAACATTACAGAAAGAGCATACAAGTTTATTGTATGGTTACTATTTCAATGCATAATTCATGGTTTGTTGAAAATGAGTATCAAAATGATGACTGTCATTGCATTCGAGCTGTTTTTAATCAGTTAATCTTTGTTTAGAAATGGTAAACGGAATGGTATCCCCAGAGAAAGAAGTACTGCCAAGTGCTGATGACGCCATCGATGTATCTCCTATCAAAGGTATTTCCATTAATATAGATCAATAGCTTCATTTCCATCGCTTGGTTTTAGTTTGACCAAAGGTAATAGGACTTCAAAGTTATCTACATAAATATTTACAGCTTTGGATTTTGACACAAGTATGAACAGTGACCAGGAAGAAGATCCTCTTGCAGCATTGAAGGAGAATTCCATAAACACGGAGCCTTCGGATGTCGTGGCGGAGGCTGTTCGAGTATTGGGCTCCGTTAATTCTACCGCAAACGTGATTCAAGAGCCGATCAGATCACCAACTCGTAAGAAACTTCTGAAAGACATGAAGGACATAAAGCAGCGCATGACACCGGCTGTGTTGTCCCAGTTGCCGAGTCATCAGTTGGTGGATTTGCACCAACAACTAAATGAAATGATGACAAGTGTTGTAATTGCACTGAAGTCCAAATGTGCAGCTTCGCCGCAAGTTTCCCAAAGTTCACAGTCGGACTCGGATTAACACGCCGTGGTGCTATGGAAGAGAAAAATAATTTTAGTCGTTTTATTCAGGGTTCCCACATTACCTGGAAAACCTTGAAAAATGAGAATACACCTGGAAAAATCATGGAATTTTGCCAAAAATAATAAAAATCATGGAAAAAGTACATAAAACCTGGAAAAATAT
>JBCAUG010697755.1:0-13531 GCA_038406175.1 Haplosyllis leylae | reverse complement strand
AGGTTAAAGTAGGCCTAATTTTCATAAAACTGCCAAAGGCTCATGTTAAGGGCTGGGACAGGATGTTAAGGGTCCCTCAATGCAACCACTAAGGTGACTCTAACGAGCCACCAAAAATGAAAAAAATGAAGGCTTACATCTTCAACATCACAAAGTGATGCGTCACCAGGTGTTCTAGCACAATTGTTGTGGATAAGGCACGTTCTTAAATAGGCGTGATTTAAAGGACACTTTCGGACGACAGTGTAATTACCATATTATTCAAAATTCCAAGGAAGAAAAACTGAAACAAAAATCATGAACATTGATAAGCATGTTATTATGTATTCGATAATGACACAATTTGTAATTTTCCGCGAAGCAAATCTGATCTTGTTAATTTTTGACTAGCTGAAAACCCGGTTTTATTGTTCGTTATTTATTAAGATATGAATGAGTGCATAATGAGACAATGACAAACTGAGGCAATATATTCACCACTGCGCAATATTTCATAAACTGATTAATTACCTCGCTGTTTGTATGATACATAAATCAGAACAGTAATTTTGATTGCATTCTTATGCGTATTAAGAGATTTCTATTGCAATGCTGAACCTTTATTCGTTGCGATGCAATCCTCACTCATCAATCAAACTGTTGGGGATTTGCCAAATGTCATAAAACTTTACAAAGTTGTGTTGATTTTTCGATTTGTTTTTTATTTGAATGAGAAACAGGATTCATTGTTGGTGCATTTTCTGACATCATTTGTGATACATTAACCCTGGGACTTTAAGATTTAACAAGGTTTTATGTAGAATATTTAGAACTGAAGGATGCCTCTTGCATTTAAGGATAACTCATTCTTTTGACAAAGTATAAGATGATTTTCAAAATCAGAGAATCCAGATCAAATGCAACAAAAGTTATGCTTGCCGAATCATGCGGAATCAAATGCACACATGAGAATTTTGCCGCAGTATTCAAACCTAAAAATGCAATCAGCATGAAAAAAAGGAAAAAAACGTTGAAGTTGTTTAACGTCAACTTTTAACGCATGTTTTCCCTTTACGTAACACATTACCTGACACATTTATTTTGATCAAGTTTAATTATTTAACATACACTAGTTCATTTAGTTCCTACAAGGCAACCGCCCACCAATGTACAGTACAGGATGAGGCTAATTGTGGTATTATCGTCAAGGGAGACGTTGTGTTGTTCACTAACGATCAATGGACCAAGGAAACGTAAATTAGAATCCGGAACATCTGCACAGAACATCTGTATCCGTATCCGTGAGCTTCATTTTTCATGAGACATCTGCAGAGGCCCTCATAATGCGTATTTACCTGTTATCCTCTCATTGAGTAGTTGTTTGTGCTCTTCAGGTGTTTTTTCTTATTCTTCTTTGGAGGACTTTTATAGGAGCCACTGATACCCGTTTTAGACTTCTGGTGATGTCTGCCACAAGTGGTTCATCTCACGTGTGTAGTTCATCATGATCCAGGATTCCCACTGGGAGATAAGTTTTTCCAGTCAGGTAAAAGTCAGGGAACCTCTTGAGAGGAAATAAGTAGGAACCCTGAAGGTCGATGAAACAATTTTACCTTATGTCCATTTAATGGCCAACATGGCAGCTATTCCCTTTACCAAAATGGAAGCAGTGGTGGAGCTCGAACCTGGAATAAAGCGCGCGGCAGACGAGCGCTCTACTGGAGCTAGGACCCTACAATGTCCATTCAGTTCGTATCCTTTCATTCAATAATTGTTTGTGCTTTAAAGGCATTTGTTCTCACTTTGAGTTGGACCACTGGTCCATCTTTTTACGAAACATTTGCATTGAGTTCAACGTTGCGAGCTGGTTAGCATTACGGTTCAGAAATATTTTTCCAGTGGTGTGTCAAACCGGATGACTTAAGGAACATTCATACTGAAGGAACATTCATACTGTGCGATTGCGACTGCGATTTTTCCTATCTCAACAAATGGGTTGTACAGGCTTCAATGGAAGTGTTCACACTGTGCAATTGCAACAACATCAGCAGCCTCTATTAATTCTATTAGAAGCAACAACGAATCGCAGTCGCAAATTGCATGTGTAAATGACCCTTTAGAAAGCGATAGAAAAGAAAATGCAGAATATTTTGAATGAGACAGCTTTAAATGTTTCAGTAGTGTAACCTGAATATTAGTCGTCTAGCGTATGAGCAGTGCAACTAATGATCTGTTTACACTTAACGTATGCGTTTGCGTCAATGTCAACGTTTGTATCAACTTTACCATTATGTGAATGGTGATGCAAAATGTTGATACAAAGAATGGGTTTGAACCCATTTTGTGCATGTGCATTTGCATCACCATTCACTCAATATAAAACTTAATGCAAATGTTGACCTTGGTGCAAACGCAGATGTTAAGTGTAAACAGAGCTTAAAGACAACGACAGTTTACCAGCAAAATGTTCATAAATGAATAAAACTTAACACTAATTCACAGAGATACAAAAGTCTTCACTTTAAATTTCAATAGAAGTTGTTTAAAGTTTTAAAGTATCATCCTAATCCCTAAAAACTACTCGTTTGGTGCTTCCTATCCTGTTTGCAATTCAATAAAAAAGTTGGAAGTTCAAACAAAAAAGCCGTGCATCGAGAGTAAATCTTATCTTTGCAATTTTGTTTACAAAGGAGAAATAGATGAGTTTAGTGCAGATAGATTGTGATCTTCCCTCATCCCCTTCCTCGTCCGACCCCCTCCCCTGCCACCACCACCACCACCATTGTTCTCACAGTCATGTATATTACATGAAGGTTCTATCTCTCAAAGACGAACCAGACTATTACATTGCGAATCCCAGAAGATGGATTTAGTGAGATTTGCCGAGATTGAAAGGACTTCCACATCTCTCAACTTGTGAATCTGTTCTCAGATAGAAAATGGCTGTTTGAATTCTTAGTGAATAACACACAACCCTCTGCCGAAAGATTCATGCAACTTTCCGTTAGTAAAGTTATTGTGTTGTTACTTCCATAAAAATATAATTCTTTTTAATTTTGTAGAAATTCAAAGGACACATAACAGTTTTAGAACTGAACTGAACTGAAAGAGGAGAATTTATTTTTATTTCTGAAAAACTGATCTGATAAACTAAACCTCTCATCGTACAAATTTAGAGACATTTTGGGACTGAAACGAATGAAAGTTGTGAGGCAACCTGTCAAATTGAACAGAGATGCACTTTAGCAAGGATATTTCACGCACGAAATATTCAGTTATTGTCTTTGTGATTGCGAGACAAAAGGCTGACAATGAGGATCAAGCAAAAATACATGTTATGTGTCCAAAACCGACAATGTGTTGCGAGAAACTGGCCTCTATTCAATTACACGGTGAAGCATCTATAGTACTTTAAGGTGACTCAGAAGATTACTGGATAAATGGAGAAAGTCCGAGGCTTCAAAACCCCAAAACAGACATCCTGAAATGTCTGAAACAAATGTACCTATGGTCATCCCACACTAGAAAAAAAGAAAAATGCCAGTTTGGCCTTGCAATCCGAAGGTCCAATGTGTGAACCAAGTCGAAAATACCAGCAATTGAAGCCAGCAAGTTGAATATTCTTGTTTATATGAGTTGCCATTCTGTTGTAATATTTCCCATTCTCTCTATGTAACCTGTATAAAATGTGTCTGAACCATAATTGAACTGTGCACAAGGCATATTAAAAGCTTTTCTTCACATGTCACTTGCATCGCAGGAACCTCTTGGCCTCTCATAGTGGTCGTGTGTAGAGAGCCCTGAGGACCTTCCCCGAAGGTGTACATTGACTTTTGCTTGACATTTCTTAGAGAGTTCGAACCACGAGTCATTCTGGAACTTATGTTAAAATATTCTCCCAGTGTAAAAGGCTTTTTTGTGTTTCAAAAAATTGCAGCTCGTTCATCAATGTTAGGTCCGATGAGTAACACATCACAAATCTCAGCAGACAAAACACATCTTGGACAATGAACACAAATTGGGACTTCTGAGTGACGACTATCCGTGGATTTTGGAGCCAGTGTAGCCTTTCCACTTATTGTTTTTCCGGGCATAAAATTATCATAACTAGTGCTACACCTGATTCCTAGTGCGGGTGAGCGTAATTGCCACCAGTGGTCTTTTGAGCACTCAAGACATGTTCACAGATTCGAGTTTTTTCATGATTCCTGTCAAATTAGATGAATTTAGCAAATTTAAATTCTCCAAAAATAAGACTCGAACTTAGTTCACTGGCACAGCAGTCAGGCATGCTAACCATTACACTAAAGTGTCTTATGTGCTTGTGTGAAACTGTTATTGGATCCTAATTCATGCATATTGAGTTGGTCCAATTTGTCTTATTCATCCAATTGGACTAAAATTCCTTTATTTTGAAAAAAAAAAACGATTACGAATTACAAATGTCGAGAATGGGTTCTATAAGTGACAGACTATCATAGTGTTTACAGTGTGTATTTTCTAGAATTTGACACTAGGATCAAAGAAAAACGGAAATGCTGACATAAGCATGAAAGGACCTCAAATAATAGGGCCAAAAAATACGGATAAATGCTTTCATATGTTTCAGATGGAACCGTTGGTGTTAATTTAGTCCTGAAATGTCACTGACCTTCTACAATTGCCTTCATCTAATTGCAATTTCACTTAATCAAACGTTGTTCAACCTAATTTAGATTATATTTCTGTTCTGACATCATGTTTCAAAGTCCTTTCATCCGACATTAACAGATATATTATCTGTATGTTCCCACCTTTACATTATATAAATAGCACCTGTATTGAAACCGTCCTGCAATGAGACCTTGACGGATCGTATTCAAATTTGCGGAAAATTTGGTGCGAGGTTGTTACAAACGTGTAAAAAATGTGTGCCATTTTCTGTCCGCTCTTCAATTCAGATTTCATCAGCATTTTACGTATATATTTCTATCTTGAAAAGCAGACATCAAATCAAGAATAATTTATTGGAACATAGATCTAATTTGTTTAAAAAATTTTTTTTTATTTTTGGAGGACACAAGTCTTTTTTTGTGGGGCCACTGATACCCCTGTTTTGGACTTCAGGTGACTGGTACTGGTGACATCTGCCCTGGGTTTCAAAACCAGGGTGGATCCCTTGCTTGCATGCTTTCTCACCTGCATGCTGTGGATTCCTCAGATTGCGACACTTGCTGACTGTATAGAGGTCAGCATGGCAGAACATAGATCTTTTTTTTAACAAAGAGGTCAATTGGGCATTCAACGAATCAGTCATTTGTATGAATCATGTTAAGGTTTTACTTTACTTTGCAAAAAAATCTATCTCAGTGATTGCTACCATAAAAATCAAATACAAAGCCCCAACTCAAAATGTCCAAAGCAAACTGGCGCATGTTACATCATACATAGCATTTCCCCTTTTCTGCTTGGAAATCGAATCGTCTAGACAAAAGACGTGTATCTGTTAAGGTTTAATGTTCAACATGACGGTGCTGTAGTGTTCCTGTCATATAAATATCACATCAAAAGCAGAGACTCAAACGATACATACTAATCCAAATCTAAGGCCTCGTTTATACTTCTCAGTGTACGCGAATGCGAATTTTTGGTGGCTCGTAGAGTCACCTTAGTGGTTACTTCGAGGGGTTCATAACATCCTGTCGGGGGGGGGGGGTGCTCTAAACACCCAGGCTCGTACATCTTGTCCCAAGCCTTTGGCAATTTTATGACAAGTAGGCTTACTTTAAGCTGCATTTATTGGTTAGAATTTGTTTACATAGAATGAATGCTGTGAAATGATTTTGGACATCATTTAACAACATTACCAGACACCATTTGAACTGTGTTCATGACGTCATTTTTTCGATGTTTATCATCATTGAGTGTGTCGTCCCATGTTGTTATGCCCAGGGCCGTGACCTTGTTCATATTCATCTTCAACTCCTTCATTTGTGGACTTCATCGTAATTAATGCGTATTGAAGCTCAAATATAGTGAAGTCTAAAATTGAATCAAACGAAGCATACACAATCCTTTATTATGTAATAGATTTATAGTGACTGGGAGGTTTTTTGCTTAAGGTCTGGTTTGCGAAACGATTAAAGGTCCATCACTCAAGTTTTTGCTTGGCCGCCTCAGACCAAGTGTCCACTGCCTGGGGGACCAAGTCCAAGGGTTTTAGCCTGAGGACTAGGTCCCCTAGCAGCTGGGCATATGTGACATATTTTTTGCAAGGTTATTACCATTTGCAGCGAGTATGTAACGTGATCACAATAAAGGTTCCTCAGTCCTTAAGCTTGTATTGATATTGTGAAGTTGTTTTTTGTTAAAGTTTGGAATCTCAACATCTAAGTAGATCAGTTCAATGTTCTAAAATAATATTCTAAAATGTATCTTTAGCCACATGGTGTATTCACACTGAGCATATACCTCGGCGCATGCCTCTATGATTGCGTGCTTGGCACTTTATTCTTGATGAGGTCTGAGGTGCCCAAGCATAAAACTGAAGTTGTGGATCTATTCTAGCCCCACCTTAAATTTTATAATTTCATTTTTTGTCATTTTAGAAAGTATAAAAAGTGCTAAAATGTGATTTTTTTCAGAAGGCAAAAAACTTGATGAGGCAACCAAGGGTTTTGTGCTGGGGCAAAAAAACTTGGTGAGGCAACCAAGGACTTTCCCCTCTTATTAATTTCAAAATAAGGAGAGATCTTTGGTTACTCCATATTTGGACTGAGTAAACTAAACAGCCATAGGTGGGTTAGAACGATCAACCATTGGGTTTCAAATGACGAAGCAAGTGTCGTAATTGTATGGATAGAAAATAGTGGCATTATGTGTTTCCTAAAATAGAACTAATCTTGGCCATTTTAAATCACCGCACTTAGCTCCAAACAAGGAACTGTCATTTCAAAATTTATGAAGAAAAATAACAAAATCAATTCATTAATGCATTTAATTTTCAGTTTTCTTTTTTTTTTTTTTGTTTTTAAGCTAATCATGAACTGCTAGCTGCAGTCTTCCAAATACACAAGATGAAACTCAATACGAAAAAAGCCTGATTAAATAACCTAAGTAAACGCATTCAAAATCCCGTGATAAACGAAACTAATTTGTTCTGCAAACATCAAATTTGTCTTATCATTTAATTAAATGGAAAAGT
The DNA here is from genome assembly GCA_038406175.1 of Haplosyllis leylae. Classification (NCBI taxonomy): domain Eukaryota; kingdom Metazoa; phylum Annelida; class Polychaeta; order Phyllodocida; family Syllidae; genus Haplosyllis; species Haplosyllis leylae. The sequence continues at coordinate 6,369 of JBCAUG010697755.1, read as the reverse complement.
TTCGATGTGATTTAAAAGACACGCAAAGGTTGATGCGCTCGGTAAAACCCTAGTGTATTCAATATCAATCTTGATATTCCGTTTCCTGTAATGGATTTATGACTGATTGTTAAAAGAAATCCTTTATCGTTATTACCGATGTTGTTTCCGAGTGCAGTTTCTAAGTTAATGGCCTGGTATTAGCTGATCATAGGGTAAAGAATCTATGAAGTAAATCCATATGTTTGTGTAGGAAGTTTCCTGATATTGTAATTGCTGACTCCTTCAACAAGTTGTTTATTCCTTGGACCTGAATTTTTACCATCCGCGTACGAAGTACGACGGAGGCTATGTTTTCACACGTGTCTGTCCGTTCACAGGGGGTATCCCCATGGACAGGACAGGGGTACCCCTCCCAGATAGGACAAGGGGGTACTCCCCCCCCACCTGCCCCAGACGGGACAAGATGTACTCCCCTCCCTCCCCGACAGGACATCGGTACCCCCCTCCAAGCGGACAGACAACGCCACGGCGGTACACCTCTTGCAGTGACGCAGGAGGACTTTCTTGTGAATTATTAAATTCGTTTTTTTTGTGATACGCGCCAGACTTGAACACAGAAATCTAAATTTGTCACACGCACGACGTGTGTTGATGTGTTCTCTTTTTCGCTTATACAGCATGTGCGTTTGGTATGAAATGGCAAAAAAGGTGTAACCAATTTCAGGCATTATAGCACAGCTATCTGTGCAAGCCACAGTTTCGCTAAACGGATGAAATAATGAACGTTATTTTCCGTTTTGGAACATCTTCTAATGACAGCCATCTTGTTCCCAAAATAGTCTCTGACGTCATTATATGACATATCTTATTTTGCAAAACTGGTCATTGCCCTTGCAATGAGTTTGCAACATGATCACAAAAAAAGACTTTTCAGTCGTTTTCGTTAAGCTTCTTTTGATATTGTGAAGCTGTTTTCCACTAAAGTTTTGAATCTAAACATCTAAGCAGATCAGTTCAATGTTTTTAAGTAATATTCTGCAAGAAAGTTCTCCTGCGTGAACGCCCGCTACGTAACAAGTGCTCGATCTGCTGTTCTGTCTTGGATGGGGTACCCCTGCCCAGCTTGGGGGGGTACCCCAGTCCCAGCTGGGAAGTACCCCAATCCCATCATGGCAGGTGGGGTACCCCAGTCCTGTCCTGCGTAGGGGGTACCCCACTCCTGTCCTGGCCCCAACTGGGGTACCCCCCTGGCTGTGATGGGGCTACCCCCTCCAGAAAAGTCATGGGACCATAACCAGGGAAAGAACCAGGGACTGGGTACCCCTTCTGAACGCACAGAGTCCAGGGAAAGAACTGGGAACTGGGGGTCCCCCCATGTGAACAGACACACACCTGTGAAAACAGTACCTTCCCCATTCCTTCGGATTGCGGGCAGTAAAAATGTAACTTTAGCCACAAGGAGTATTCACATTGAGCGTATACCTCTGCGATTGCGCGATTGGCACGTTATTCTTTCTGGTCATTTCTGTATGTTGGAGATATACAGACTGAGCCCATCTATTTCCGACATTGTAAACGCAATTTCTCAGAGGTTGTAGGCATTTGGGAGAAATGGAAAACTATTAGGTGGTGGTAACACTTTCACTTCGTAGGTAAAATATATGTCTCTCTTTGACAACTATCAGAATCAGCCGTTGTATGGCATCGGTCTTCATTTTTGCCTCATTAATATTCGGTTTTGGTTTATTAAAAAATAATAACGAAGTGATAGAGTTTCACATGCTGGCTCGTCAATGGCGCTACTTCCACTCCATCTCATGCCAGTCACATAAGTCACATCCGGGCGGTAGCAAAGAGGATTTACTCGTCTTAACCTCACCTTAACCTGGTCCAATCCTAGCCGTAACCTCACTGAAACCTAACAAAAAACCTTACCTACAAGTCTTGACTTACCCTAACTTTGATCCTGCCCTTGATCTAGCCCAAACCTCATTTTAAGTTTCTGTTACAAATAATGCATACCATTGGCTGGCTCACCCTGTTCCTGAGATCTGATTGGTGTAGAGATTTGCACAAAATCCAGAATTGGATTCCCTGCACCCTTTCCTGAAATCTTCAACCCAGAACATCATCGACGATTATAAGACTCTAAACCTTTCAAATAAAAAACAACGTTTAGGAACTTTTTGTGTGCCATTTAATATGATAAATGATATCCGCTTGAAGGTTATGTCTTTGTACCTTTTCCTTTAACTTTTGATGCAAAAGATCGACTGTTAACTGTTGCCAAGCACAGAACCAAGTTTTTTACCAATTCACATTTGGCTGTTTAAGTATTTATCGCAATCCTCATTTCCAGGAATTCAGTTCACGTTTTCTACAAGGAATTTTTTTTCTTATGCAAATATGCTTCAAGTTGTAATGACAGGTGAAAAAAGTTCTAGAAGTTTCTAGTGTTTATCAGTTATTAGCAATAGCTGGAAGAATGTTACTGTTTCTCAATCCTGCCTCTCTCCATCACCATCTCCACTGTACAAGAATATAATCGGTATCTCTAATCTTAAATAAGTATTATGCCCAAAGTATTATGCTATAATCCAAAATAGATCCAATATATATTGGAAGTATTATGCTATTTTGGATTTTAGAAAAATTAATGTATCAATGATTAACACACTTCAAACATAATCTGATGATTGAAATTTGTCTTTGTAATTACAGCAGTGACTTCTTAGTCGTAAATCAGAATAATCAAGTTATTTCAAGAAAGATAGGTCAGAACAAAATACCCCTTAATAACTGTGCTTAAAATAACCACCAATCAAGCTCGACAAACACAAAAACAAGATCCTTTTAGCTGTAGATTTATTCTTCAGTAAAAATCTATTTTGGTATACTTAATTAATCATTATGCCACCGTGTGTACATGTTGAGTCTCTTTAAGTCGGTTATGAATGGCGGTTAGCAGACCAGAGTGCCCTGTATTGTACGGATCCGCGGGTGCCTTATCCCGTGTTTATTCCGCATCATCTCTAAGTGTTATATTTATAGGCCGCTTGATGCATGTTGTCTCTATTGGTCCCCCCCTGCCCGGACGTATACCTCTATTGCATTAGGTTAAGCAGCTTATGAGAACCATATATCTTGAGTTGTTCTATTGTCCACAAGGTTCCCACGTAAAAAACATGTGAGAGAAATTGTGTCCTTGTAAAATAGGGAAACTAGAATTTAGGTTACTAACTTTCGTTGTAGAACTACCAAACATTGTCTTTACGACGCAAACAGTAAATTTAATGTATTTACTACCAATTATTGGTGGTTCGTAGAGTCACGTTATTGGTTACTTCGAGGGTTTGTAACATCCTGTCCAGGGGGTTGTTAACACCTTTGGCAGTTTTATGATAATTAGACAGGCCTACTTTAACCTACAGTCATTGGTTATAATTTATTTACACACCCCTGCAGTCATTGGTTGGAATTTGTTTACACAGAATGCTGCCATGACGTGCACGTGCCACCAATTGGGTCACAGGGATGCAACGTCATATTTGGAAACTGTATTGCCCTAGCTGCCGTGATAAGCTTTTCTTCCAAGATTCCAGCAGATCTGGTTAATGTACATAAAAATGTTGAGTTTTTTTTTTTGCTGTTCTTTTTTTTTTTTTTTTTTTTTTTGAAGACTTATAACAAATTCGTAACAAATGTGAACAAGATAGTGATTCGCTTGAAATGATCATTAAACCAAACGGCTGAGTAACGCCTCGGGTCCCAAAGGTGTTTTGGAATTCCCAGGTATGATTTACTCACTTGGAGTATACACTGCTTCCCTCCAGTGATCTTTCCAGACGGATACTTTCCTGGTCTAAATAAAATTTACTTAACAACCTAACCACAAACAATTTTCCATGCATCCATCGGACAGAAAATCTAATTGCCACTGGAGTTAAATCCTGCTGAAACTATGTATTATGATGCACAACTTTACTTGTCCATTGATTCTCTGTGATTTTGAATTCATGGCTCGTACCAACAGTGGAATGTTCCAGTTTCAGATCCATTGTGTGGAAACTGTGTAGGACATCTTATACAAGTCTGCCCACACAAGATTTCAGCTCTGAATCTTTGGATGTTTGTACAGAGAGAAAAAAACAAGCCAGAATCAGACTTGGTTGCTCATGTCAGTTAAAAAACATCAGGAACTGAGTTGTGCTACGAGGGATCTGTTTGCTTCAGAATTTCTTTACTATGAATGAACCCATATCACATGACATGACAATAAATTCATAGTCTCCTACATTCGCCTTGCTATCATTTGCTGTACCATTTTGAGTCTCCATCACATAAACTGACAAATGGGGATATTATCCGTAGTGCTGTCTCTGTACAGAAACAGGAGAACATGAGATGGTCGAAGATCAGACTACTAATTTAAACATATGCCATTTCTAGTTTCACTTTCGATTTGACATTCCGTTTGCACACCACTAGGATTGAATTTACAAATGTCGTGATTTATGATACTTCTTCCAGAATGGAATAGCAGTGATGATGAAAATTAGCAGAAGAAACAGATTTTCATGAGAACCCGAGGAACCATTAGTAAAGGCAAATTGAAGGGCAGGGCAGAAGCGAAGTTTTCTTAATTGATTGCTGTCATGCACCAGTGTAATGATAATTTTGAAACTATGAAACTGCACTGAATGAAAACGAAAGCAAATGAAAACGAAAACAAAAAGAACCAGAATTTGAGTTGTTATTGCTGTCGCTTGGAAATGTCCACTGCTGTTGGTAAGAACCATTCTTTGTGAATCAGCCTTGATATCCGACGTTACGGATGTCGAATTATTTTCGTGAACAAACTCCCGGCAAAATGTTTCTCAAATGTTACAACAACAGTGATACTTAGTGTTATTTTTGACAATGACCTTGGCCATCATTTATCTGGGACCCCAGCATGAATCCATTTTTGACGTGCCACTGGCGCCCCTATTTTGGACTTCGATCAATGTTTTTTTTTACACTTGGGTTCTAAAGCTACAGTGTTTTTTCTTGTTTTTACTATGGGAAATAGCAAACGTAAACGTAATATTTTCAACCGTAAACTTAAAGTGTTAGAGCCATTTATTGCACTTAAAACCCCATAAAACAAGATTGCGAAGGTTGTACAATGATGACGGCCATGAGACCCGAGGGAAACATTTCACCGTAAAGTTTCATCCGACGGTTTAAGGAAACAAAACGACGGCCGCGTGACGGTATGAATACCAATTGTCTGAGTAAAAACCGAAGCTTAACTTTGACCAGATGTGATAGAAAATATATCTACGTTATGTTGAGGGTGTGTGTTCATCTTACGGCTGCGAGGTGAAGGGCGAATATGATTTTAAAATTATATGAATACAATATAATTTACTCTTCATACTAAATCGGAGCGAATATCACTTGGAAATGGTGATGAAACCTATTTCCAAAGCTGAATTGCTTTCGCATTCGTGTTAACTTTCAGTGGGTGTGAACAGCCTCAAACGTAAAAAATTAACACAAAATTTTACAATTCGAATTCTTAAAGGATGTTTCTGAATAGTTTTTACAGCTATGAAGGGTCCTTTTGGCAAAGTAGACTCTACTTGTAGATCAATTTTATGCCAATTTGTGGACTTTGTTCGGGCTAAGAGAGATGGATATTTTATTTTCAATTGTAAAACAAATGTTTCTGTTTTCTAAATTATACTTCACAAATCCACCCATAAACGATGAACTGCCAGACTCTCAAATGACAATGTACTGTCGTTTTATGTCTGCACTTTATGATGGGGCTAATTGTCGATAATTCGTATTTCCATCCCAGCCAAAAATGTCAAAGATACAAATAGATAATGATGCTGTCTGATAATTGTTTGTGGAATCATTGTCATTTAATGGCCTTGTGGTTAGGCAAAAAAAGAAAAGAGTACGAATGATATGTTGGTGGAGAAGTGATTTGCCTGCGGCTGTCGAGTCATCTAGTAGGACCCTTTAACCTCTTCATGCGGGAAGGGCAGGGCCAAAGAACGTGTACCTCCTTAAATCAACTCTGTGCTCGGAATCATTGAAATGTTATCTCTGTATCTGGTGCATCTGATGCCTTGTCCATGGCAAAAAGAATGAAGACAAAATAACACAATCAGTAACATTTGAAAATATTAGGTAGTGAAAGTTTCACCAGGTGGCTCGTACTTGGGCGTGACACCTAGCGCCCGTTTTTTGTGTGGCGATGCCATTTTTGTGTGCAGCGATGCCTTTTTTTGCGTGTTGAGGGTGCGAGGGCATCAAAACTAGGTTTTTGTGTCCCCACCACACTAGGTTACATATCTTCAAAAAAGTTTGATTACATAATGTTATTTTGAG
>JBCAUG010697644.1:0-13532 GCA_038406175.1 Haplosyllis leylae | reverse complement strand
CTGGCTGGGGGGCACCCTTGGCCAGGACAGGGGGTATCCTCCCAGAAAAGACCCGGGACCAGAGACTATGGGGTACCCCCCCCCCGTTGAGGCACACATTATGAAAACAGTACCTCCCCATCCTTCGGATGCAGGCGGTAATTATACTCACAATGTAGCGCTTCCAGGTATTTATCATGCTCCAGCGGAGTATCAAGTTTAGCAAATGCCCTTAAAACGTCGGCCTTAGATCCCAGAGTCCTATCGTATTTACGGTTGTAAACTACAACATACAAACAAAATAGCAGTTTCATTGTTGAAAACAGATCTATATTTTTCCTTGCTAATTCCTAAATAATTATGTGGTACACAAATTATATATTTCCTTTCATAAAGATGAATATGACCTATAATAAAGGATAGACCTACCATTTACTTTTTTAATATTTATTAATCCGTAATCTCTGATTATTCTGGAATACAAACAGTAAAAGCCAAAATTAATATCATAGGGATATTGTACTAGAACGTGTGCCGAAGCATCTGACAACAGAATTGAGAACAGAGCTGACACATATGAGCAAATATGCTTTGATGATCAACTGGTAATTTTAATTTTGCAATACTCACTTTCGTCTCCGATGTCTTTCTCTCATTCTATTGTGGAAAACGTCAAGTACAGCAAGGTTAAGTTCTAAAATGGTGCATCAGTTAAGTAATACTGCAGGACGTACTTTTCAAATGCATGTGCATAATTGAGAAACAGTTTCTTCTTCTTGTCATATAATTCTTTAGCAGATTCGCGTAAACAATATCACAAATAGCAACAACGTACCTCTGTCGAACGGTTCCTCTTCCTCCTCGTCCTTGGTGAAGCTAATGTCTTTCACTTCCAGCTCTAGGTAATTGTCGTATTCCAAAATGAATTCACCTCTTGGTGGCACGTAGCCAGACATCTCAGCCTGAAATACGGATCCGTCAGTGGGACGCGGGGGATCCTCCACATCTGAAATTTGCAGAGCGGCAGTAGACGTACAAGCAAAGAGGTAAAATGTAGCGCATTGTATAAATCGAAACTGAATGGATCGATTTCAAGTAATTTTCTACTTGATTACACAAAGCTTTTATATTTTGTACACAAAAGAAGAGCGGTATTGTACAATCTGTCCAGGGGTAGGGTACAACATGTCCGGGTACTATCGGGGGGGGGTACACTAACCAAGTGACCCACCCCCACACCTAGCTATGTCTAGTCTAGCATGATGAGGACTGCTCGTAATGTTAATGTGAGGCTGTCTTTTTATTATGATGTAAATACTTACGCTTGAAAACCACTGGAGAAGGATAAAACTTAATTTCTGTTTCATCCGGTTTAGGCAATGGCGGTTTCGGTCGTTCCAGGTAAAACCACGTGTAATGTCGTTCACATTGCTGCTCTGTCTTTGTTCTCACTTGCCTCGCAACATCTTTCCTACAAAAGTGAAATCATTTTGATTTTTTACTGTGTTTTAGTTACGCCAGAAAGTGAGGCACAAAGCAAAATGTGACTGAATCCTTTTGGGTGTTCAATTCTTAATTGTATGGGAGATTTGTTTTCTGAATTTCTCAGCTTACATGGCAACAGGTTCACAATGTCGTAATAAAATTTTGCAGTAAAATTTATATCATTAAACAAGTGCAATTAAGGTACACGAACAAGAAACAGGATGATTTCTTACCAGTTTCCTAACCCACAATCGCCAATAGCATCCAACAATTTCACTTCTTCCCCTGCAGTCCAACTAGGATCTATCACATTAAAGTCGTTTTTCTGTCAAATGAAAAATAGACAATATATCGAGGAGGATGTAACAGAAGTTTAAAGTTCAATAAAATGGAAAAATCAGTATTTAGTTGCATTGATGTTAATAATTGTCAATGAGCAGAACTCTGGTTACATACTCATGGCGTATTTACACTGACCGAACCGACCGAGTCAGAAGCTGAAACCAAGAATTTGGTACAGTACCCAATGGCACCGGCCTACCTCCGTCTCCGTGCAGTGTTTAAAGTTGTACCTTCGTACAATTTTATGCAAGCCACCTTAATCTGTGTCGGCCATTGCAAACACACCATGAGTATGTAACAGAAAATATGTCCCGAGGAAACATGCAAATACAAATGTTTCAGATTGGTTGGCAGTTCTGGATCTAATATTCGTCAACAACAAAAAATAATTTTTGACTTGGGGTGAAATTATTGAGAGAAAAATACGAGAATACTTGCAATGACAGTGTAGCAATGGTTGTTGTGATGGGTTTCATTCTCGTAACCTTTGGAAAAACACCTCAAACAAATAAGCAGAGAGATCTCCGAGCATTCTGTACACTGGATGTGTGGAATCTGAAGTGGTGCAGAACAGCCAGCACATGTATTACCTGTCTCTTCCTTCATATTGTTTGATCTGATGAAAGAATTTAAGTGTTCAGCAAATAATTTAATTTCAAATGAGCATTAGCATGCCTGACATAATGGTAGAGAAAACTTTCTCCTTTTTAACCTTTAAATCGAATGCTCTAAAATTACTGGGGACAAAATTTCTGCGACAGAAAACCCTATGCCTGGTACCCGATTTTTTAAAGTCCATATTCCACAGGCGTTTTTCACTGGAGCAGTAAGGCGTGTTTGTGTGTAACTCCTATTGCTCAACTTAAGTTCTTTTGTGGACTTATAACTTATATATATGCGTGGAACAGACAGGAAGGAACTACAGTTATGTAGTCAAAAAATAGCAAAAACTCGGCTCCACTAATCATTGCACGGGCAAACCAAACGAAGCTTATAGTTACCGTAACTTAATATCAGCAGAAGAAACACAAGGGTACTAATCCAATCCAGCTGGCAGACAGCTTTTGTTGAAATACCTTTTCTCCATCTGCCATGCAGTGAAAGTGACTTTTGCTTGGCTTTAATTGGCTTATTAATTAATTTAGAGCATTTGCTGGGAAGTCTAAAGGCACCAGCCAATAAAGCATTTTGTGTATCTCAGAAAAATGCTTGCCCACCTCTAAGTGTGTGTTAGCTGTTTATAGTTGTATTTGGCAACAGACTTTAACCCAACCCCTCAAGAACTCCTCAAACTGAGATAATGGCTGATTCTGCAATTGTGCATTATTTTGACATTCTACAAGCCTGTTTGTACATCAATGTTACCTCTTCAGACTCTGAATGCTGATTTGTACTTTTACATGTTAACCAGTCTCAGGAGTAACAATATAGACTGCCTAAGCTGAGTGTTTGTATGCTTTATTGCGTGGAAAGCCACCCCCTTAGAAGTCTACCCCCTCACCCAGTAGGACAGTCAGCAGCTCCTACTTCACAAATAGGTCCAGTGCACGAACTAACACCCATGAACAACTGCTGTCACCCCCTGAGATTAAACAACTCTTGCTCTCCTAACTCACCAGGTGGACACTCAATTCTGACTGGGGTTGAGTTTAGTACAATAAACCAAACTAATTGTAATATTGGTGACAATTAAAACATTATTATCTTAGAAAAGGCCACACGATTTTTAAAGACCTATTGGTGTCTTATTAGCGATGTCTTACTTAAATGTACCATTCTGAAGTAAGTCCCACAGGCATATATTTGTGCCAATATTGGAAATAAAAACAGTGATGTTCCATCACATCCATAATTCCATCAATAAAAATAATTTCCCCCATTGATTAACTTGCGCTGAAAATGAAAACATCCTTCATCAGACTATCAATCTGTTTGCCACTGAAATTAAGGATATTGGGAATATCTTTGATGAGCATGTTGTAATCTGCCTTAGGCAATATTAAAGTTCACTTGAAAAGAAAGCTGTGTAAACACTGACAAACTAAATCTTGGAAATGTACTAAAGCTTTATTTAGGACAACGATATTTTTACTGTAGTAGTGGGTTCCGACGGACCGAAAAATTCAGTGTCTCAACAGGGGATCTCTCACATTCCTGGCAAGCATCATAACCACGAGACCACTAAGGCAACTGTCCACTCTGACATTCACCCCCTTCTAGGGAAAGTGTGTCCTCACCCTTTGCCTAAACACATCGATCAATGAATCCCATAATTAGGCACCAAATGTAGCAGTGGGTTCTGATGTCCTGAAAAATTCAGTGCCTTAATGGGGGATCCAGCCCCAGTCTCTTGTATTCTGGGTAAGCGTCGTCTCCACTAGACTACCAAGGCAACTGTCCGCCGTGACATTACGATTTTTTACAAAATAGATCAATGATGATTTTCCTTCTCCTACCATCTGTCCCGTTTTTATTTTATTCGCAAGTTTCCACTTGAATCATAACAAGCTCGGAATAGTATATTTTGCTCTTACTTTCAATCATTTAATATGACCTTCATTTTCTTTTTATTTCTTCATATATTCTTTTTATTTTTTCATATTTCATTAGTCTCAACATCTGCTTGCGGGTCAATCCAGTTCAAGTTTCACGTTTTGAGATGATTTTGCTTACTATTTGCATTTTACTTTCATAACGCCCAGGAGTTTATTTGTCACAGTTTGGCTGGTTCTCTTGTCTACACGACAGGACATATTTGCTCAATGTCTATTATGAACCACAAGGCATTGTGCGGCCACAAAATTGGTTTTCCAAAGTTCACTTGAGACGATTTTTAACTTGAATCTCTTCATTTTTTCTTCAGAATTCAAAGAAAAAAATCACTCCGGAGAAAGGAAATGGGTCATACTTTTACATTTGAAGAAGCTGACAAAGTGAAACATCAGTTTCATTGATTACTGGTACTTTCCAACAGAAGTGAGACAGCCGGTCAATACAAGCGATGGCGACGGGACAAAGTGGATTTAAGAGTAGACATGGGAATTAAGGATCAAAGCATACGACAGGTAAGGCTTCACATCTTTGACAACACTATATTTTAAAAATAGAAATCTGTAGTATATTTATTTGAGTTTTTAAGAAACAATCATACAAATGGGGGATATGGAAGCAAATTCCTTTGAAATTAAATGAAAATTTTTAAGGACAAAATTTAAAAAGGAAAGTATTTATTTTCAAGTTGAAGCCTGTTTTATATGTTAGATATCTATCTCCGTGTGGTGTATAACTCAAGTACTTTTTGGAATTTATGATGTGCAATGCCTTTTTATGTCTGCATATATCCATAATTTATGAAATGAGTTTTTACCGCCTGCGTACGAAGTATGACGGGAAGGTAATGTTTTCAGTTTGTCTGTCTGTTCACTGGGGGGTGTACCATAGTCTCTGGCCCCAGGTCCCTTCCCGGCCTCTGGTCCCAGGTCGTTTCTGGGGTGGGTGTCCATAGTCCTGTCACTGGTCCTATCAAAAGTCTTGTTCCAGGTCCTGCATGGGGTAGGCAGGATAGGGGGTATCCACCCCCGGACCAGGAGAGCAAGTGATGTTATGCCGCGGGCGGTACGCCTCTTGCGGTCACGCAGGAGGACTTTCTTGTAAATATTTTGATGTATATCGCTTACTTACCTCTACTATTCTTAAAATAAGCGGAGAAAGTACATTTTCGGTTGATTTCTCTCATGGCTGAAGCATCAATATTTTTCTTAACGTTTTTAAAAAAATCTACTTATGACTTGCATTAAATGGTGGATTGTTTATACTCTCAAATTTCAGTGTCTCAAATGCTGTGTGAAATAATATTCCCCTTCACGAAACCGAGAATGTTACAAAATTTTTATTAGAGATCTATGTCCAGCTTGCAGCAAAAACTCTTTTTAACATGCTCATGTAGTAAAAATTCACTGAAATGTAAAGATTTCTCCCAGAATAGAGAGCGTTTGTAAAGTTCTTACTCTGGTTACCAGAGTAAGATCTATCTTAAAGGGAGAACTAGTTCTTCTGAAGTGGGATGTTAAATCTTATCAGTGCTGGGACATGGGTTACTTAAAAGGAACTCATTGACAAACATAAATCTGTTTCGAGCATGAGAACAATTACTAATATGGACATTGGAAAGGTCCAGGAAATAGTGTTCATGACTTAGTTTAACAAAACGGAAATCTTTACTGTGGAATTCGAAATTTAAGTGTTGTTGCAGAGAATGAGAAGTAGAGAAGGTTACACATTAGCCCAATTTGCTGCACGAACGTTGGGGAGGGACATGGTTATAAAACACGTTGCGTTCATCCACATGTATGGCAGCTTGACTTTCCCGCTCTTCTTGCCTGTCAATCATTTGTATATCTAGTTTCACATCGTTTCCCTTCCTGTTACGGGGGCCCTCTAAAATTGACTGTGTGGCGCCTTTTTAAACCCTCATTGACAGTAAAGATTTGAAGAAATATTTTCATGTCTGACTTACAAGGTGTTATTTCTCATTACTCCAGATGAGCATCATAATCAGGAAAGAAAAATCCCGACTTGGCCCAGATTGGGTTAAAATTAATAGAAATATCCTTTTGGGTGCATCGTTTGGTAAAAGTTCCTCTGAACCTTCTGGTCAGTGTTTCTTTACCCTAAGGTAGTGACCAAAATACCTATCAAAAGCAGCTTTGAACACCCAAGAAAGTACAAAAACTAACCGAGACATTTTTCACAGAGAAACACCCCCAGAGAGCATTCAAGGTGGAGCTTTACATGTTTATAAATTGTCATTACCGTTAGGACTTTATCATTAGCTTCCAGCGCAAAACGACGGTTCATTATCGAAGTAGGAATGCTTCAATTTCTGAGCATTTATTGAATTTGTCATCAATCTTAGAATACCTTATTTACTCAGAAGAAAAGCAATTATTCTTGGAATAACAAACTGCAACTAAAAACAAGAGCTGACGTTGTCACTTTGTTGCCTGACGTGGTGAGTCTTCAATATTTAAAGTTTCCATTTGCTCGATCATTCGACAAGTGTTTACTCAATAAACACTAATGGCATTCCTGTTTCTGATGAAAATTTAATTACTTTCTTCTTTCAAATACTCGGCACCACAGAAAGATGTTTAGGATTGAGAGAGGTAAAGTTGAGTTTCGTGCAAATGAACAGCGTAATTTAATAAATAATTAACCTTTTATCGCAACGCACTTAAGAACCGCACTGCCATACTCAAGCATAAATTGTATGAACGGTAATTAGTACTCAACATACGAGCTTCGTATATAGAGTTAGATAGGGTGTGTGCCTTGGAAAGGGCACACAGGACACAGTTATCCAAACTATATGGCTTAGCATTACACGAAGTGTCCAATAGCCTTTCTACTTTGTTGTTCTCTAAATGCTAGAATGACGGAGGCAAAAGATTTTCAGCCAGAATCTTACCGATGTATTTGGCGCGTTAGCCTTGAATCTCTCTTCAGAATTATTGTCATTGAGGGAAAATGTTTGGAATTTTAGTTACATCATGATCTGTGTTTGGAACTAGATTGGAGTCGTTAACGTTGTTATTATTAGAACTGACCGAGGTAGAGCCCACACGTTACTTGCTTTTGTCAATTTGTATAGATGGTTGGAATTTTTTCAGCTGGAGAGGCTTTGAAAGGATGAAAGCTGATGTTCTGAAATTTATTGTTGAAGTAATGTGGAACAATAATTCAATATGGCGTTACCTCAAATATCACCACATTCGTTCATTTGAAGCTACCAAATGTGACTACGCCACTGAACAAATATATTTGACATTGGGATATATTTCAGATGTCAAATGTTATTTGACCAGTTGAGTGCATACGCGTTGGAGTGTTGGCTTGAAAAATGATTTATTTGCTTTTTTACAGAAGGTTTTCTTACACTTGCTTAATTCCTAAGGCTGTTTCTGCAGTCAGTGGATCTAAAATGAACGAGTAAACGTGTCGTTGCTTGAGCGCAGTTACATTCTGTGGATAAAGCTTTCCTCAGATGCGGAAAACTTTTTTTCAAGATTCATAAATATTGTGGTACAGTGAAACTCTAAGTAGAGTCACAAGTTCGATATGTATGTTAGCATAATTTGAAATCGAATGAACACCCCCCGGAGAAAAGCTGAGTGGTGAAAAAGTTTTAGTTTCTCGCTGCATGGACGGACATACATGCACAATGCACCGAGGAAGTTTTTCATCTACTACAAGTCACAACAGAAGTGTTTAATAACAGACTCCATCGAGTGGTCTAGAGAACAGTAGAAGTAAATCTAATAAAGCTGTGTGTCGTGTAATAAATATTTATCTGCAGGCTACAGGTTCTTAGCAACTGAGCCATGAGGGATTCGAGTGTACTCTTCCCCAGGCACAAGGACCTTTCGACGCTCTCAGGACTTTTATTAGACTTACAAGAAACGATCGTATCGCTCAATACCTGTCGTGAAGTTATCGTGCATTCGATTTTTGTTTTTGAATTCATCCTGATTGCTAATTGCAGCCTTGCTTTTGTTTTTTTGGCAAACCCCCGACTGTGATTAAGAACAGCACTTGGCCGTTGAAACCCAAAAAAGAACATCAACCATTGAAACTGTCCAAATCTTTGTAATGAAAAGCTTTTACCCATCCGATCGCAGCTGCAAAGCTGGTAACAAGGATTAAGTTTCAAAGTAACGGAGGATTAACTGCTCATTCACATTATAAGGTAAGATAGTTTGACATGAAAATACTCAGTGCATCATTTCATCGGTTTCTCTTTTAAGGCTAAGTTCATCTAGATATTGAGGTCACCATTTCATTCATATTTATGAATTTGCCTTTATCATAAGGAATTTCAATCTTTAGATTTTCTAAAATGTTAACAGTAGTCTCGTCTGTGTGAGTCAAATCAACTGTTGAGGAATTTCTGCAACACAATAAAGTCAATATTTCTTTTTTCTCATGCGCCATGCAAAGCAGGCATTTGTCTTATCTCTTACACACGGCTTAATTAACCTTAAAAGAAGCTTTTCTTCGAGTAGAAAGTCCTTTAGTAATTCATGACGCATCTTGATGAAGACTAAAGGATCAAAAGCACCAAATGATTTTAATGTGTCTTCATTCAAGTGTCAGTCACTGAAACGTCTTGTGCACACTTCACTTGTTACATGAATACAAAAGCCATTTTTCACATTTTCGTGAGGAACAGTGCCCTGCTAATGAGTTTTTCGGAAATCAAGAAAAGAGGCATAATCCATGAAGTACATTTAAATTTCCACTTGTATTTCCTAGTCAGGGTGTTCTTGTTAGCGTTGACTGTGCATTGGAAGTATTCAGTAAGCTGATTATACTTTGCAAGCGTTCCTTCGGCTTTCTTTTGATGACATGACTGTGGAATTGGTAGCTTCTTTGGTTCTTCTCTTTTTATCATGTTGACACTATTTACAGCATGCAATTTTTGTGGATACCGTTATCACACTTCATTATACACACATTTAATGTGACTTTTTACGTTTTGGGTCCCCTCAAGTCCATTTTACACTTTGGGGAATGTTTACTATCAATAAGGTTTACTATTAATAAGGTTAAATGGTAAAGTGTAAAAAGTCATGTCAGTAAAGCGTAGTATCCCCTAAAAGCGTGCTTGATTTTTTGTGCTTCACAGTGTAATCTCAGTCTCCAAATGAGAGCCAACTTCCAAGATCCCAGCAATTTTAACAGGGGTGTCCTCAAACAAAGATAAATTTTGCATGATTTAACCTTTCCTCTGTGTTCTATCGGCACATATTTAGATAAAAAATAAGCTAACAATTCAATTCCACATCTAATTATGTAGTTTGCAAAAATGTAATTTTTGTAATAAATGTAATAAATAAATGTAATAACTACATTGACAATAATAGAATAGTCTCCAAATAATAAAGTTGAGTAAATTCAAGGTACTCCAGCTCACACTGACACATGAAATTTGATGCGGGATTTGGGGTTCCCAGTTGGACCATGCACTATTCAAATATTGTGCAAAACATCAATTGTGCTTATTGAGAAATACAGCAGTTGTCTTCTTCATATTGGGATTAAAACCAGGTTCAAGAAGCTCAGTTATTTATCATAATTCAGAATCTGAGACTGTTTTAACAAAATTGTGATATTTCTACGTTTTTGTTTCACACTTGTAACATGTAAGAGCCGGTTCACTGCTGTAATGGCTTGCATACTTAATGGTGTGATAACAGTTTGATTACATTCTGAAATTCCCAAAAGCCGTATTGGAATAAATAGCACATCATCAAATTATCACGAGAGCGACCACTCATTGATTCAATTTTATATCGGCGTGCTCCTTACAATTTTCACACAGCAAAACATGTAGTTTACTTCTGTCAACATATTGCTTGTATGTTGCATAGTGAAAGGTTAATGTTTTTTTGCAAACCATGCAGATCGATTCAGAAATTTCAATTGGATATGCAGTCAATAATCTTGCTTTTTCACTTATATATCTCTGTTAACTGTCAGCCATCTACTATATCTGGCCTTTTTCGCTTTTGAATCTTCTTTAATTATGTAGACAAATTAGATGAATTAGACAAATTCATCTAATTGCATATATACATTCAGTTAAG
Organism: Haplosyllis leylae; assembly: GCA_038406175.1. Lineage (NCBI taxonomy): Eukaryota > Metazoa > Annelida > Polychaeta > Phyllodocida > Syllidae > Haplosyllis > Haplosyllis leylae. The sequence goes on along the minus strand of JBCAUG010697644.1, from coordinate 3,081 downwards.
ATGACTATGATATGTAAGAAAAAAATTACCCGCACTTTACATGGACAGTAAAGTCATTCAGTCAGCTACGTTTAAAAAAAATCCTATCTACGATCAGTAGACTCGACTATTGATGAAGCATTTGTCTAATTCAACTAATTAGACAAATTCACAAAACTTCAAAATCAAAATAGGAAAAACACAAATGATAATGAAGAATCAAGTACCTAAGTGACCACGGACTAAGACACATAGTTTCATGACTCTCCCTTAAAAACCGTAAATGCATTGATTCTACTTTTATGACGAACGAACTGTGGCAACAGGTCGGGAGAATTTGTGTTTAAGATGTCGACAAATTAGGAGAGTCTGGACTAAGAAGGCCCAGGATAACTCCCTGAAGCCCAATCCGAGGGAAAATGTAAATCAAGTCATTTCATCCAAACGAAAATTACCAACGAATCCTTTTTGAAGTTTCCTCACTCCGTTTAATTTTCTGAACGTTCTTGCTTGCGGGGTTTACCCCAGTCAGGTACTAGGACAGGGGTACCCCACCGACAGAACAGGGTACCCCCCCCCCCCAGACCAGACACGTCATAGACGGGATACGCAATGGGCGGTATGCCTCTTACGGTTACGAAGGAGCACTTATGTACTTGTTTTTAGAATTTTTGCAAGTATTAATGTAGGGCTATTTAACTTTTATTTTGCTTATTACCCCTTGAGTCTGATAGTTGGAGTGAGACAATTTGCTACTTACTTTTATATATTCTACACACATAAGAAACATGGATGACATCGAATAATTTAATAAATTTCAAAATGACGTGAACAAGTGAATGGACGGATAAGAGGAAAACCAGTGAAAACAAATTTACACAAAACAAATGGGAAAAGGACAGAGGATAGGCAATACCCGTGCTACTGTTTGTGCATCTATGACACAAAACTCTTTCTCACATAAACATCACAAAGCAGTTGCCAATTTGATTTTGAAATTCATTGAATCGTTATTTCTCTTTTGTTGTAAAAACAACATTATGATCAGCTATTCTGTAAACAACATTATTTCTACAAATGAGTTTGTTTCATGTTTTTAAACACGGAAATAACGAATCTTCCGCTTTGAACTTGAAAGAAGTATATGATGTATGGAAAGGAAGCCATGAGCAGAATATTTTATCTTGGAAGAAAATAATTTTCCTTTGAATCTGTGGAACCAAACTTCACTTTTCCTGAATATTTCAGCCGGACTAGCCGGAATACTAGTAGCGAATCTGGAAACTTCGTGAAGGGGAGGGTAGAAACAAGAAATTCATACGGCCGCTATCAGTTACCAATTTTTCTTGGCATATGCCGCGGATATTATAATCTTGGTTCACTGCTCGACACTTAAAACTGTTTAGCGGACCCAAAATGTTATTTACCAACTGATGTTGTAAAATCCACATTCCAAAGCTGGATATCGAACCAACATCGTCTGATCGAAGGAGAGCACAACTGTTTCAGCAGATACTCACTCAAGACTTAACTACAGATGGCCCTCTGTCTGTCACAAGGCAAATGTAGTAAAGTTCCACAAAGATCCATTTTACCCATTAACGTCCACGGTAGTGGTTTTTATGTCACGTTATGGTTCCCCCAGTGCGTATTGTTACGTATGGAGTGGAAATTATATCTTCTCCTTTCTTCATAAAAATTCACTGGGCCGCTTGACACTGGCTTGAATAGTTCAATGTCGCCTTTTATATACTGGAATGGAACTTTTCGTTATCAATGTATCAATAACAATCAATGTCGCTGTTTTCACATAATATTTGCTTTGCATATGAACTGAACTTCTCTTTCGAAATTCTTTCCCACCGCAGAACCGTAAGGGCTGTCTGTATTGTTCTACAAAATGTTACATTAGTCTGTATTGAGTTTGTGCATATCTTGGTGTATCTCATCTGATCAACTCCCCGGAGACCAAACATTAACGATGACAATTAAGTTAGACAAGATGGATGCAAATAACATTTGAGGATTTGTTCAACCACAGGCTATCCAATATTTATAGAACGAGAAGTGATATGATCAAAATAGCATATCCTAATGTGACACGTTTGGTAAAGATACCTCATCCCAAGACATTTCTTTAAAGTGCACTTTTAGGACTGCTTTTTCTTTCTCATGGCTTTTGATTAAAGTTACAGACTTTTCTGAATGTAAACGAAGATTCAATTTGCAATACTTGCTCTGAAAAATATCAAGATGATTTGTTCATGAAAACATGACAAACATGGTAAAAGGGAAAACTCAAACTGGTTTCAATTTATCCGTAACTTTCAAAAACTATATTGTTTTATCATTCAACTGCCTACGATACATGGAGTTTTCTTATTAGCTTAATTTACAAATTATTTTTGGGCTCTTTTTACGCCAATGTACGATTTTTGTGAGATTAGAGCTAGATGTGGAGTACTCTACACAACAACTTTGTTTCAGATTAGAGTTCCAAGGAATGAAAAGATAAGTTGAATAGTTGGAAATGAAAACTACATTTTGTTCTGGGAAAATAATTTAAGTTTCTAAAATGTGAAACAACCTCAATTTGCACTTACAATGATTTGTTGTAGCCAGAGGCATATGGGAAGTACAGAAAGGGTTTGCTTTCTCTTTGCCTTTTGGCAACAGATGACAGGTCATGTTTTTTTCCGAGGGTATTTGTGAAAAAGTGTAGTGTAAAAATGTCATTGACAGGTAAATATTTCCAAAGAAAGTAACCTTATTCAATAGGAGCACTACACAATTGTTCCTTTCATATCTGATAATTCTCTATTCACTCTGTAACCTTTTAATGATGGCTACAGTATTTGCTGTTTGATCGCATAGTCTTTGCAGAACTGTTTCGAGTGAGTGCAGAAAAAATGACAGATATCTAATTGATTTGTCTCTTAATGTATCTCAAGTTTTTATCTGGTTTACTTAGTTTATTGAGGAATTAAGCATGTTTACCAACCGATCGGGTCTTTTATATTGCCGCGTCTGAAAGGGGCTAGAATCCCAAGTTGCGCAATACCATCAGAAAGATTAATGGTGCATATGATAAATGAGATTTAT
>JBCAUG010697533.1:0-13533 GCA_038406175.1 Haplosyllis leylae | reverse complement strand
ATCTAGTCTGTGTAGATCTCACTTTTATAGATCTAGTTTGTGTAAATCTAGACTACATCTATGAAGGGTAGATCTACCCAAACTATCACACACTCACAAATGGACTTTTACTGAGACAGAAAATACAAAATTGATAGTTTTAGCTTTAATTTCATGTAATTAGTTAACTCAAAGACAAACCCCTTCATATGAAACAGCATTATAACCCTCCCCACCCCCTTGACCCTGACACCCCCAAAACCCTTGATTTAATTCTCCATTTCATTCTCTTAGGGGGCATAGGATCGGTTAAATTAACCATAATTTACATCGAAGTGAGCGAAGGACTATCCCCGGTAACCAGTCTAGATCTAGATTCGAAAGACTCACCGTCAAGACGTTGGCTGCTTCATTGAGATATTAACCAAAATGTGCAGTTTTTGCTCAAAACATAGGATTGTTACCCCTTGTTGTGATTGACTCGAAAAATTAACCCCACTTTGTGAAGGTTTGAAGGCAATCCGTTAAGAATTAATCAAGATGAATGTCAGAGGTTTGATGAAAGTGTACAGTTTTGCTCAAAATATAGGGTTATTACCCCTTGTTGTGATCGTCTCAAAAAATTAACCCCACTTTGTGGAGGTTTGAAGGCAATCCATTAAGAATTGATTGAGATATTGACCAAAATATGCAGTTTTGCTAAAAACATAAGCTTGTTACCCCTTGTTGCATTCGTCTCAAAAAATTAACCCATTTTGTGAAGGTTTGAATTAAGAATTAATCAAGATGAATGTCTGAGATTTGATGAAAATGTACAATTTTGCTCAAAACAGGGGTCATTACCCCTTGTTGTGATCGTCTCGAAAAATTAACCCCACTTTGTGAAGGTTTGAAGGCAATCCATTAAGAAAAGACTGAGATATTTACCAAGTTGTGCAGTTTTGCACTATATGTTAACTTAGATGTTTGTGAAAGTGACTACAGGAGTAGTTAACAGATGTTGTGTAAAGAGTGTATGGGTGTCCCTGTTGTGGTAACCTTTTTTTTGTGGTAATTTGTCGTGGTAATGTCTGTTAGTCCCCATGGAATCTGTTCATCCCTGTTGTGGCAACTTTTTTGTCATGGTAATTTGTCATAGTATTGTGGTGGTCTTTAAACTGTCATGGTAACTTCTTTGTTGCAGTAATTTGCCATGGTAATTTCATGGTAAACTGTCATGGTAAAGTGGCAGTATGTTGTGGTAATCTCCAGAAATCTCACTCTGAAAGTCAATCACAGACCTAAAATCACTATCAACTTTCATTTTTCATGAAATTTTGTCCTTGCCCCTTTCCATTTAAAGAGCATAGCTGTTGTGAACAGCTCTGCTAAAAATTGAATTCACAGTCACTTTTGATTTAGGGTAGGCATGAAATGCTTTGAATTAACGGCATACTTTAACCCTGAAAATATAGGAGATTTTGAAAAATGTTTGAATTAAATGAGACTTTGATTTAACGATATTCAAATTAACCGGATCCAACCTGTAATATGTACAATACCATAGCTTAAATCTAGCCTGCATTAAATAAACATTTTTCCATAAAATGTATCTGGAAATACTATTCCATGAAGACTCCATTATTTCCATGCGTTTACTATTGGCTGTTACCATCAAAGAACTTATGGTGCCTGCAGGCATTACAAGTTGCAGAACATTCAACAAGTTGCTGCACCTTACATAAATTAATGCAACAATCTACATAAGCCTTAGGGATATTAAGCGAATTGAGTGTTCTAATTATCGTTTATGACAGGTTTGGTCCAAATTGTGAATGTCTATCCACATGTACGCCAGGGGCTGGGTAACAGTTCTGGGCATTGACCCAAGTTGTACATACTATCCAGGGTGAGTAACATGCTTTATTCCTATCCGTTGCACAAGTAAACTGAAATGACTAAATGAGTGTCAAAAACACACCTTCACAAACTGCACAGTCAGCTTCAATGGAGCAACACTCTGTATCTGCCTGGCCACTTTTTATAAGATTACCTGCCTTGGAAAGGGGCCACCTCCCCTTTAAGGAACAGTACATCACACATCTCCATCTTGTCATTAGAGTGAATGGTGGTCTGTCAAAATTGGCCACCCCCACGAAAACAGTGTTACTTTGCTCTAACCCAGACAGGAGCTGGGGCACAGTTCCAAGCATTGGCTAGAGGTGTGCACACCATGCCACACTGAGCAGCAACTTGTATACCTGTGGACAGTCCAAATGAGTAAATGAGTTAAGGAATAACAAAATTACTCCTCTGTGGACCATGCAGCCAACTTCAATGGAGCACCATTCTACATCTTCCTGGCCAATTTTCTTGAGGTCACCCCTCTTGTGGGGTACAGCTGACCAAGAATCTATATCTTGTCAAGGGTTGTGAGTGGCAGCCTGTCAAAACTGGCTAATCCCGTCAAAACAGTGACACTCGACCCTGGGATAGCTAGGGGTTGGGAATAGTTTTTAGGATTTACCCAAGGCATTGACACTATATCAGGGTGAGTAGCACATCATATTCCTCTCCCCTTTCCAAGTTAATAAAATGAGGAAATGAGACAAGGAATATTAAAAATACATCTCACTAGACTAATGTAACAGGTTGTAGTGAACTAATATATGGTTTAAGGAGTTGGTAATCTATTTCTAGCATTTCTAGGCTTTTGTGGTTGATGTGTACCATATGGCAATGCAGGTACAATGATCCACCTCCTCACTCACGTACATGTACTGATCATGTACAAGTCACATACAATACTGTTTAACTCCTCAAGGAATATCCAATCAACATCCCTGCATCACATGCACAAGGTGCAGTAGCCAATTGGGCAATCACATGACCCAGTCAGCCAATCATAGCATGACATGTCAGTGTGTATTCATACCCACCTCCCCATCTCCTCACATGATAACTACTGGTTCAATTGAGATGGATCTAGTGGCAAACTAACATAGTATGTTCCAGTACCTTGTTTAACCACAAAAGGTGCTAAATAGCGCCAATCCTTTCCTAAGTTTCCACCCCCTCTCTGGGACTACTTTTAGCAGTAGCACTGATATTCTGGTGACTAGGCATTGAGTATATATAAAAAAATAACATTCACTGATTTCCCCTTCTGTTTCAGATGCATAAAGTATTCTGAGAATTTGTTCTATGAAAGTAGGACCTCCAGAAAAACCACCAGACTGTTAAGTGCCAAAATAGCAACAGCAGGAACTTCTCAGGTATTTTTGAGGACTTGCGCCAACTCAAGGATCTGCTAAATTGCATGGTTTAGGCTATTTGTGCCACTTTTAGATGCTTTGGCAATACTTTCAGATCCTCAGGAGTGGGCAGAGCTGAGCCAACTGCTCAGTCACAACCTGTTACTTAAATGTATTTCTAAGGACTCTGTAATGATTGTGAAAGTAAATGTAGTACAGCCTGCAACTCCTCCCTTCCAATAGGTCCAGTGCACAAACTAATACCCATGAACAACTGCTGTTGCCCCCTGAGATCGAACAACACTTGCTCCCATTGCTGACCCGGTGGAGCTAATTTGTGACTGGTATTGAGCCATAGTAAAACTGGTGACTTTATGTAACCATATTCAGTAGAGCACCCCTCCACATCTGCAGGTCAATGTCCTTAGGGTCATCTGTCCTGGAAAGGGAAACACCTCCCCTCCAAGGCAGAGTTTACCATGCATCTTTATCACAATAGGAAACTGAGTAGTATCGCATCAAATTTAGCCACACCCTGACAAAATGCTGCCACTCTGTTCTGGCCCAGCCAGTAGTTGGGAACAGTTCTGAGCTGTTTGTTGATCCCCATGACCCTCCAATCCCATCTTACATGCAGAGAAATTAATCGGAGACATTGTAAGTTTGCAGAGCATTTCTTGTAAGAAATCATTTCAGTTGCAGAAACAGATGTGCTGTTTGCCCAGAAATGTTGCAACTGAGTCTGACAATATGGGACTTTAAATCCAATTATCATAAGCTGTGTTTATTTGTGTTTATACCTTACAAAGACATTAGAGGGCCTTGCATACACAGTGTCCTTTAGATGTAAAACATAATTCCAAAAATAACATTCACTGATTTCCCCTTCTGTTTCAGATGCATAAAGTATTCTGAGAATTTGTTATGAAAATTAACTTTGTGTGACTCTTGTCTTAAACCCTTCTGACATTTTCCTGTAGTATTTTTTATAGTTTGTACATGAAGGAATGATTCTGAAAGAGTTTTCAAATTTAATTTATTTATAATGCTGAAGCGTTTTTGTACCAAAATTATAATTCCCAAAAGAGTACTTCGCCTATGTACCGATTTCCTCTTCTGTCTTTTTGAAAATGATATGCATGTTGATACTAAAATGAAAATATGACTTAATTTGATCTCGCACTGAGATAACATTCTTAAAGGACCAAGTAAAGCACAAAACCAGTATGCACTGAAAATCCATTAGCATTAACAATGAGGGGAACAAGTACACCCTATTTGAAGAAAATTGTTGACCAATAAAATTGTGGCATTCAGAAAATGATCGCAATTTAAAGAGTAATTGTATGTAATACTTTTCTGAGGAAGATGAATTATTCAGTGCTAGTAATCAACTCGCAACAGAGTTATTTATCATAATCTTGATTCCCCATTGACAAAAACTTTGAAGTAAATCACATGCAAATTGTTAGCTTGACCATTGTAAGTGATATCATCTATCGGAATAAAATACTTTCGGGGAGTATTAACTGAATAAATTTGTTTTGTATTGGAATACATACATACATTACAAATATATTCCACTTGATAAACGAGGACAAAGAGATTGAGCTTTGAATCATGATTCCGTGGCAAAAAGTTGTTTTTCCCTAACATTTATTTTCATGATTTCATGATTGGAAAGAAAACCAATTTTGCTTTATTTATGGCCTCAAAGAGGAAATCAATTTCATGTCTCCTCACGGGAGGGCGTTTCACAAATTCAAATTCACAATTCAGAAATTCGACAATTTTTCCTTTCCCAGGATGTCAGAGAGTTCGTACGCACTATTTCTTTTGGACTCTTTCTTGTGGTTGACAGTGGTTGAGTTTTATTTTTAAAACGTTTACCTAACAGATATTGGTGAACAGATATGTGTATGAAGAAGACCCCTATAATAAGGAATGGCTGTGGTATTCATAGCTTTTCACACAGCAGTTTATCAAGTATCATGATTCTGGGCAAGAGCTGATCAGAAGCTACCCCCCTCAGTATCAAATTAATTTTTTAAGTTTCATCACTGATTTTTTGTGGATCCTCCCTTTATCTCCTCACGCGTGGCATCTTGGGCTCAATGATTCTGACGCACACAAAAAAATAAATACTTGTCCCACCTGAACCTTTTTGATTATTAGATCAAGACTTAATGCCAATAAGGATCCCGAATACGGAAGTGCAAGTAAATTTACGTAACAAAAAGTGTCCTCTAGCGCAAAAAAAAAATTAACGTGTGGCTTTCTGATTCATCTCAATTACCTTGTCAAAGTGGTTATTGAAACGTTCAGGACATTGACGAATCCATCCCTCGAGAGATTCACTGATATTGCGGAAAGCTTGCTCTAATTTGGAGAAAATGATGGATACCTATTGAAAGAAACAACTCTTGCAATTACTAGTCTGTCAATCAGAGTATTGTGGTAGAACTGATAGTCTCGTCACATTAACTCTAATTATTTTAATAAACCTTGTATGGGGATTTTCGCGTGAAAGTGCCTTTAAACTCATGGTGTTGAAAATTCCTTCAAAATTGTGTCACTCAATAACTGCTTTGTGATTTAAAGATTTAAGCTGTTTGAAAGATTTTTCAATTTAAGGTTTCAATTAGAATTTTATAAACAGTAGCTATTTCATACAAAATACACATATTTGGAGAATAGTGGTTTCCCTAAATGATATAAAGTTGCCAACGTTGCCAACAAAGACTTACACAGGGAGGATCAAAATAATTTCAGCAAAACAACTGCCTTCAGTGGGAATAGAACCCACGACCTCTTGTGATCTACACTGAGGCCTCACTGACTGTGCTAACCAGACATGTGTTGAATAGGAGATCTCTGAATTTACCTTTGTTTCCTGCACCACCTCATTTTTTGGACACAGCACAAATATCCAATTTTTATTGCAAGAATTAGTTTTGTAAGGTCACCAATGGAGGCTGCACCATTCAAAAAATGAAATTCCCATAGACTTACATTGTGAAGCCTTTGTCAGAAATGATATCTCCGTTTTAGTCCGAAATTTTTGATGTCCCTTCAGGGTGTAATATTACCACCGATCCAACGTTTCAACGCATTTAAAATCAGCCGTGGTCTTTCAGCAAAAACGTTTCCTTTGTCCTTCCATCAATTTTCAACCAAAGATATGTTCCGACAATATATTTACGTTGCACTTGAATGGTAGATAAGAGTCTGATATACAGGCTTTGAGATACGATCAAAAAGTTTAACTATAAAAGTTTTACTCGTCAAACTGGCCGCTGAAATCACCTAATATCAGCAACCTAAGTCTTGTTAGTACTCTTTGATGCTAAAACAGGCCACTCGAATTCAAAGGGAAGCTCTCATTGCCACTGTTGAGTCAAGAAGATAGGCAAAAAAATTCGAACTGGTCTGTCTCGATTTGCAATTTTCTTTTCCGAACGTTTTTTATTGCAGACAAACACAACTTGTTAAGGCAGATAATTGCTTTGCACTTTTGAATGGATTGGAAATGGAAACGCCCTTTTATTACCACCCGCGTACGTAGGATGACGGGAAGGTACTGTTTTCATAGGTGTGTGTCTGTTCACAAGGGAAGGGGGGTGGTTACCCTGTGGTACCCCACTGTGGCCAGGTCAGGATGGGGGGAACCCTGGGATACCCCCATGGCCAGGTCAGGATGGGAGTCGGAGGTTGGGGTAGGGGATGGCACCCCCAGGGTACTCCACCCCCTGACCCCCTTCCCCTGTGGCCAGGTCAGATTGGGGCACATACCAAGGGTAGCCCCCCACCAACTTTTGGCCAAGACTGGGGTACCCCCCCCCCCAGACAGGACAGTAGAGCGAGCACTGTTACGCAGTGGGTGATACGCCTCTTGCTTTCACGCAGGAGGACTTTCTTGTTCTTATCTTGATTCAGTCTGTGTGTGCAACTTCCTATTATCGGGGAGTGACGAGCAGTAGATTGCAAAATATACAAAATGATCCTAGGAGAAAAATATATTTGACTAGATATTGATAGAACTAACAGATCCAGAAGTAAATTTCCACATACATAATTTTTTCCAAACACTTTTTACCTTAAATTACCCTTCCCTGAAAAATTTAAACTGTGATCATTCCTGAAAATTAAATTTTGCACCTAACTCTTCCTTTCGTTCAAGTTCAATTCTCCATCATTTGTGTGCGGTTTTATTAGGAGATTTCTTGGGCATTCCGACACGTAATACAGGCCAATTGAATCCCCTGTTTCACACCTTTGCAGAATTTAGACTAATAGTGAATAGGATTGTAGCGCTGTAGTGTACTGGTTGGTTGGCGGCCAATGCACAATTTTCTCCTAATGTCTCAGTAAAAAAATAGAAACTAATTGAAATTTTTCAAGGATACAGCACAATATACATCCAATACATGGAAAAAGATACATTAGTGTAAAATAAATAGAACAAGGTTCACATAAGGTTGATATTAAGCTTGCATGCACTCACTCCTCTAAGTTAATCTCAAATCTTCCAAGAAACTATTACATAGAATCTAACAGTAATTGGTGTATAACAAACTGACGAGTTGCTGTCTCAAGTTTAGAGTGATGCTTAGAGTTTATTTCTTGTGTTATTCACTATGCATTTTGGCACCTTCCATGTTATCCGTTTGCGTATGTGCACACTTACGATTTGGGTTATAAGAACATTTTTGAATTTCTTACCAAAAAACAGCATTTTAATCAACTATGGAAGGAAAGAATGGAGAAGGATTTGATGTAAGGAAGGTAAAAGACATGGCATAGGTGTGGAATGGTGAGTTTTTTGCTGAATTCATGTGTTATCCAGCCAATTTCACCTGTAATTAGCCATGTGCTTCCCAAAACCAATATGGCTACTTCGGTTTCTGCGTTATCCGCCCAGCCATGTGGTTACATGATGACAAAGTGGATAAGCTGAAGTGAATCATTCATGGATATATATCTGGAACTGTTTTATTGCCAAAATGATGTACTCATATCTGTGTTATCTGTAAGTGTTGTTTATTCTTTGTGTTATCCACATTATCCGCAGTGGAAACTTCAATGAAGCTTGTGTAATATTCTGACTCTGAACAGCATGAACGTCGCTCTATGTGCGAGACTTAATCAATCTAGGGGCAAGGTCGTGTGTACGAATCGCCGATGATCAAAATGTTCACTGATGTTGTATTAATTTACATTGTCTTTAGCCCCACCTCCAGCTCGTGGGTTAGTGGTTGAATTCCAGATTTTGGTCAAATTTTTTGAATGCGCCTCAACTTCCGTAGAGGTGAAAGCACAGAGAAAAGTTTGCTTCCTTGTTGATGATTGTTTACTGATTTCTCCATTTTAGTTTGAAAATTCTGGTGTTCCTTCCCAAGGAAATTAGTGAAATGCAAAATCCACAATATAGTGTTTGAGAAATTTTCACGTCACCTTGCCTTTACCATCATTTCCTCATCCAGTAGAAATTTCAAGTAAAATTGGAAGTGTCTTTGTGCTACTAATTTTTGAGTGAAAACATCTTTACCACCACTCAGTGAAGTATCCATTATATACAAATATTGCATGTTGCAAGTCCTGCTCAATGTTGCGCTCCTGATTTTATTTAGCTCAAAAACCAAATACAGATATTTCACCTGCTGAATTTGCAAGACAAAATTGAATTGTACAGTAAATTTTACAATAATCATCTTTTTTCAAGTGAAAATATCTTCAAATAAAGGATATGTGACAGAATTTTGTAATTTATATGTTTCGACTGCGTATATTTTGAAGGTAACCTGGGCCGGGCTAGCCCAGTCGGCAGTGCGTCAGGCCAGAGGTAATGGGTTCGAGCCTCACTGCTGCTGCTGGCTGAGAAAAACTTGGTAATACCCTTAGGCAAGGTACTAACTAGACATTACTACCAGCATTGCAATTGTAGGAGTGAATCTGGTGAAAGACAGCCCCGCGTGGAATGTAGAAGGAGTAAGCTGAAATTCATACCAAGGTTGGATGGAGTTCTCCAGCCTGGGGTTAAAGTTCTTGTCCTTTGATAACTTAAAAAGTTTATTTAGGCGGTATATAAATTATACATAAACTTTAATTTCTAAAATGGACTTTCCTTTAGAAATTTTTGGAGGTGCAAATGTCTATCTCTAATATATCCCAATTGTGTTATTGGACAAAAAAGAAGAATATTTTGCTTGAAATAAACACGTACCTGTGGAGTTGAATACCACTGATCTATCAATTCAAACAAAAGTATCTTTCATAACCACCGAGCGCAACATTTGTTTTGTGTCATTGGTCTAATTCAAATTTGAGAAAAAGTCAATTTGCAAGAAACTACTTAAAGCTTTGCAAATGTTTAAATTGGTAGAAACATTTTAGGATTTGCTCTATTTTATTCAGTTTCCAAACAATGTGTGAGCATCCATGGGTTTGTGATCCTGTTTGTGCATTAAAAAAGACTTTCATTCGCAGTATCTTCAGAAATAATCGATGCCATGGTACCTGACTGAACATTTCTCTTTCCATATTGCCCCAGCTTTTTCTACCTTGCACAAACACACATCATATGAAATTCCCAGTTATATTATGAACTTCCTAGAACATGAACCTGCAACATGATAATGATAATTTTAATTACACTTACTTGAAAATAACAATTTGCCAAAAACCTGACATTTTTCAAGTGTTTTGGGATGAATTCTTTTTCCACAGTAGCTAGCAAATATCTATTTCTCAACTAAAAATTATTTCCATCTATCTTTTGCAAAATATATTACAACGCTGAAATGCTAAATTAAACTAGCTGTTACAGGATGATTATAATAACTGACATTGGTAGGTATACACAGGCACAAACAACATAAAAGTTGGATGTGAAGGGCGCAAAGGGTGTGAAAGCTGGGCATAAAGGGTGCAAATGCTGGACACAATGGGTGCAAAGGCTGGGCATGAAGGCGGGGTAAAAGATCATGAAGGCAGCCTTTGCAACCTTTGTACCCTTCATACCCTGCCTACCTTCATGCCCTTCGAGCCCAGTCAAGTTTTTTCAAATGTCTTGTCTAATTAGATGAATTGGACAAAAAGAATTTTTACAAAAGTGGGGTTCGAGTCCAGGATCTCCTGGTTATATTCCAACTGCTTTAACCATTACACCACAGAGTCAACTGTGCTTGTGGGGAACTTTAAAAAGTGCCTATTTCATGCACCACTGCATCTGTCCAATTCGTCTAATTCATCCAATTAGATGAAAACCTCCCCATTTTGAAAAAGCTAGATTGAACCACCTGGTGAAACTACCTAATATTTGTTTATGTGGTTGATTAACCTCGTAATTTCATATTTCGTGTGTTCCTGACAGCCTGCGAATACTAAACAACACACATAAAGGTTGCACGTATTATTTTCTCTTCTGTTATATTTACAGTTTTGACTAATTGTATCTTCAAGATGCAACCTGTTAACGTCGCAAGTAAGAGTATGTCAAAGCGAATTTCCAAATTCATTTCACAAAATAAATGGCTTGATATCAAGTGAAATCAAGTCAGTCACTGATGAGAAGATTTTCTCTGAAGAATCTCAACATTTCTCACATGTCAATTTAAATTCTGTTGAGAGATTCTTAAGGGATAGCTGGAACGTTCACAGAATTCAGGAACGAGTTTAAAACACTGTGATGAAGTATTTGTCTGGTTACAGTCTAAAGTATATGACCCGTTATGTTTTTTCTGAAAGTTGAGAAAAAATAGAACACCATATTTTCTTTAATTTATCCTTTTCTGGGCCTGTTATTGCTCGATATGTTGTGTTAGTATTGATTACCAGTATTTTATTACCTTTGTGCAATTTCAGTTGACATGGTTTCATCGTTTATCTGTGTTTCACTGCTGGGTTGCTGATACAAGGAGACAAGAGGTGAAGTACCTCAGTCATGGGTCAATAAACTTGGAATGATTAGGAAAGACCAGTTTTTGTTTGTCGGGTTGTGAAAATACAAAGAGCAAATAGCAAGAGTGCTGTAAAGGGATATTAACAGAATGTCTTTCTGTTAAACGTTTCCTACCTTTGCACCCTTCATACCCTGCCTTTGCACTTTGTGCCCAGCCTTTTCATCCTTTGCAACCTCCTGTCATCATACCCTTTGTGCCCAGCCTTTGCACCCTTTGTGGCCACCCTTTGCACCCAACTATTGCACCCTTTGTGCCCAGCCTTTGTGAACTTTTCATCCAGCCTTTATGCCCTTTGCACCCAGCTTTGTACCCTTTATCTCCTGCTTTTGCACCCTTTGTACTCTGCCTTTGTGCCCTTTCTAGGCCATCCTTTGCACCCTTTGTGCCCAGCCTTTGCACCCAACCATTATGCCCTTCAAACCCTGCCTTTGCATCCTTTGCAGCTTGTTATTGTAGCCAGCCTTTAAGCCCTTTGTACCATGCCTTTGCACCATTTGTGCTCTGCCTGTGCACACCTTTGTACCCGAGATGAAATTAGTGGCAAACTGAGTTAGTGTGTTCCAGTACCTAGTTTAACATAGAAAGGCACTGAATAGCTCCAGTCCTTCCCATGTTTCCACCTCCTCATAGGAACTACTTTGTGTGGTTGCACTGATATTCTGGTGGTTGGGTATGGAATATAAAAGGGAGGCATGCCCTATGAAAGTAGGACCTCCAGAATAACCATCAGACTGTTCAGTGTCATTATAGCAACAGCAGGAACTTCTCAGGTATTTGTGAGGAGTTGAGTCACCTCCCCACTCAGGATCTGCTAAATTGCATGGCTTAGGCTATTTGTGCCACTTTTAGGTGTTTTGGCAATACTTTCAGATCCTGAGGAGGGCCACCCCCTCACTGCCCCCTCAAGCACAACCTGTTACTTAAATGTATTTCTAAAGACTCTATAGTGATTGTACACATAATTTTGAGGAGATCAACTGAATCCCTATATTGTAATGCAATACTTAGGAATGTCTTTGTCTTGCAGAGTTTCTTAGCTGTGTGTCTTTCTTGTGAATCTGAGTTCCTCATGTGTACTATCTATTTCATTGTGTCTACAGTGTCAACAATAATGTGTTTGAATGTGTGTTCCATGTGCAACAACTTGTTAGCTGTTTATGATAGTGTTCAGTGACAGACTTTAGTCTACCCCCTCAAAAACTCCTCACTTCGAGACAATGGCAGATTCCACAAGTGTGTGTTCTTTGGACATTCTACAAGCCTGTTGGTGCCTTTGTGTCCACTCCTCAATGTATGTTCACATCAACCAGTCTCAAGAGTAACAATAAAGACTGTGCCTTAACTGAGTGTTTGTATTTTTCACAGACTAAGTGTTTCAGCAGAGACACTCAACTGCTCAACTGTGAAGATACAGGAGTTCTAGTGAACCCCCCACAATTCTACCCCCTCACCCAGTAGCACAGTCAGCAACTCCCTCCCTCCAATAGGTCCAGTGCATGAACTAACACCCATGAACAACTGCTGTTACCCCCTGAGATTAAATGACTCTTGCTCTCCTCAGTTACCAGGTGAAAGCTCATTTGTGACTGGTAGTGAGACAGTAAATTAACCAAAATTAATAGAAACCAAAAATTGGTGACACATTGTTGGACAACACCTCAGTACTTGAAATTGGAACAGTAATTGTTAATTACGTAAAACTGTCAACAAATCCAAATTGGAATAGAGATGTTTGCAATTTTTTTCAACACACAGCATAAAAATGAAACATGTTCTGTTAGCCTGCGTACACTTACGCATTGTCAGGAATCACTGACATCGAAATGTTGCCATTCATTCGCTTTTAATGATTTAACGATTCATTAAGTTCACATAGGGGATCGTGTTTTCAGCATCTAATATGTATCAGATCACTTTAACCGACCCACACAAAGTTATTCACAAAACTGTCTTCTTGAGAGTAGTATTCAGAAAGAGCCATTAGTATAATATGGCTAATTGTGTGCGGCATAGGATTGATCTTTAGATTAAATTAAAGTAAAATCAAGCAACAGAAATTGTCATTTGAATGTATCACGTCTCACTGTGACTATTCGGATTTTTCACGATACACGCTTCTGTCAGATTATCTAACAGATCTTCATACAAGGAAGAGCAAAAAAAAATTCGTCAAAAATTACCCACAGTGGGGTTGGAACCCAAGACCTCCGGATCATGATACCAATGATCTGCTAACTGTGCTAAGTCACTATTTGGTTGTCTGTGTGAATCATTAAGGCTTCTATAAAGTCATGCTCTATTGATTCTGGAAATGAACAAAGTCCAACATGTGAAGTGGTGCATGAAACAAACAAAGCTCA